>OZ037772.1:2260000-2297500 GCA_964035545.1 Bugula neritina | reverse complement strand
TATAAGTCACAAGTATAAAGCAACTCATCACTAATCCTAGTGGGTACGGCAGGCATATAGCATTATTTATTTTACAATGCGACAAGATTATCTAGACGGTGCGCTTACGCCTCTCATTGTACTTAAGCAATATCCAATTGTATGGTTTTTATGACTTTAAAATCCGTTTTTGAGAAGCAAGGCTAGATAGAAATTAATGATCGATATTGACTCGCTAAGAGTACTCATGTAAGCCCGCAAACTACAACTTTTAACTTGATCGCAAAGCTGGAAGTACGATAAGCGTCGCCGTATTGATTTCAGGCGAATTTTAGTTTATTTCTTTCAAACTGCTGAGAAGTAATATTTGCTTCCATTTTATGTCTGTATCAGCCATCAGGGCTATCGCGAGACAATTATAAATGTTCTTAATTCAATCAATATTATGAAATAATTAATGTAGGAAATTCAATTTTGACTATATAGAATAATCTCAATCTGAATAAGTATTATTTATTTATTGTAACACTTGCACTTCGTCTTACTCTTACTCTTAATCTTACGTCTAGTAGTAGTAGTACTACTACTACTACTACTAGTACTAATAATCACAGTACTAATACTAATAGTAATACTAATAGTATGAGAGTAATACTAATAGTAATAGTAAATGTAATACTACCACTAGTAGTAGTAGCAGTAGTGCTAGTAGTAGTAGGCTACATGATGACAATCATTATAATTATGATTATGATAATGAAGATGGTTATAATTATTACTATAACTATAAGTATAACTATTACGGTATGAGTATAACTATAAGTATTAGTATTTGATTTTATTTTGCATTGCTAATTGAAGACCATGCGTTAAAATTAACTGTTTCTCTCTTTTCTAAGTTACATTTCAAGTTGCACACTAATAGACATATATGTTTTTAATTTTTTGGTCTATCTTTAAGTTGTGAAACTTGACCAGTATGACTATGACTAACTGTAACTAGAATAAAATATTGAATGATAGAGAAGTTCCATACAGTTACACCTCCTTTGACTTGTGCTACCATCAGTAGTGCTAAAAGAGTGGAGCCAAAGAAGAGCACAATCACAGAATTCACAGCCTGCTGGTTTGAGCTTTTTGTGGTCTAGAGATTGTACTGGGTTACAGGGATCTTTTTCCCCGTCTGTGAATTTTTGGTCCCTGCGGTTGTTTCTGACTGGGTAGTTGGAGGTGTTGAGGTAGTGGGCTCACTTGGTAGGCTATATTATTGTAATCATATTAACCAACTTGACAGTTTACTAATTCATTGTCTAAAGGCCTGGCCACACGATCGTGAGAATGACACGAAACTCGTGTGACGATTTTCGTGAGTTATCTTTTCGTATTGACCAGCCACATGATCGTTTAAACGAAAAGTCATTATGCCGAGATTGGTACCGCAAGTTTATATAAGTTATAAAGAAAAAATTTTGCCTTTTTTGTTATTTTTTTTGGTATTTTATGTGTACATTTTTTTAGTTTTGTTTATTGGTAAAGTTTTTGAAAACATTTTTTATGCATATAAAATTTAAAAAAAATTTAAAACTCACTCATGCATGAAAATACAAAGCTATAAAGTTTAAGCTTCGCTGTGATTACCATGTGAATATGAATTGAATAATGCTTGCAATAGCTATTTTACGCAAAATACTTTACAGTTGCTATAAATGTAAGACTAGTAAATTGGAAGCAAATAGGCATAGTAATACTACTTAATTTATGCTATTTTTGAAATTTGTAGTAATCATTTGGCGTGCATTTGATATATATATATATATATACCCTTAATATATACCACTTTGATGGCAACAAGTCATTTTTATTAGTCCGTGAATGAGTCTTGCACGAGATACAAGCAGCAGAACATTGCCAAATAGAGAAACTTAGTAGAAATGAAATAATCACTGTTGCTAAAATTCTATTGACCAATCAAATGGTACTTATCGTCGATTGTGATTTTTCGTCCATCGTCATCGTTGTGCACACCCAACGATGACGATTTCGTTTGAATTCCCTCAAATTTTCTCGTACGAATGTTTTTTCGTGTCAAATAGACGATTTCGTGTGATTCTCACGATCGTGTGGCCAGGGCTTAACTCTGTCTGTCTCTGACTAGTAACACTATTTATTTATTTATTTATTTACTACTCCTTAGAGTTAATATTTACTAAAATTATCTGATAAAAAATTAAAACCTGAACCTGTCTTTGAATATTTTCAAAAAAAAAATAATATGACGAAACCTAAAAGGTCAGACTCAACCTCAAGTACTAACTCATCAACAGCTAAATGCACCCAGAGGCACAGTGCTATACTTAATTCTACCCCAGAACCTACTGTGCCTCAGGCAGTGTGTGAAAAGTGTACTAAAAAATAGATAATGAAGATGAAGGTACCCTGTCAATTGAGTGTGAAACTTGTCTCACTTGGTTTCATTTAGACTGTACTGATCTTATAAAGCAAGATCTAAACACCAATACGAAGAAGGGTACTCATTGGTTTTGTGACCAATGTGAAGCTGTGGCATTCCCAAATTTCATAACCAGACTTCAAGCTGTTGAATCCCACATTGAAAAAAGTTATGTTCAAGTAATGGATTCATTTAATAATCTCATGACTGCTGTGGAATCTCAACTAACTAGCTTATTTGAGAATCATGTTTCCAGAAGTGAGAAAACATTTGCTTCGGTAGTTGCAAGACTGGAAGACTCCACTACAACAATAAATAGGCAACTAAAAAACCAAGAAGTTCAAATTAAATCTACCAAAATAGAGATTTCTAGTGAAAGCAGAGCTAAAAATATCATAGTTTTTAGAATTTCCGAGGAACACGACACTACTTTAGATGAATCCATAGGTAAACTCTCAGAAGTTTTAGATTCATGTAGTCTCAGATTTTGCGCAGCAAGAGATAATGCCGCAAGATTAGGACAAAAAAATTTAACAAGATTTGACCCATGAAACTAACATTAGCTTCAGAAGTTCAAAAATGGGAATTTCTAAAACGAATCAACGTTCAGAAAATAGAAGGAGTCTTTGCTCGTCTTGACTGGAATAAAGAGGAACAAGAAATAGATTTTCAACTGAGAAGCGAGCTTAGGGAATTGAGGCAGAAAAATCCAGAAAACAAGTACAAGATAACAAACGGGAAGATAGTAATCGAAGAATATTATCTGTAAATGCAAGATCAGTAAAGGGGAAAATATCGGAGATTCAAACCCTATCCGTTGAATACAATATCATTTGTATCACTGAAACACACCTAGATAATGCATTTTTGAATTCTCAATTTTTTTCTCCCAAAGACAAAGTAGTATATAGAAAAACCCGTGACTCGCACGGAGGTGGTGTATTGATTGCCATAAATGTAGGAATTCCCCATAAGCTAATCAGGTGTGAAACAGAAGCAGAAGTAATCACAGTATGTTTTAGATTGGATAGCAAGGAATATTGCAATCTTACTTGCTATTATAGACCCCCTTCTTCATGTGTTATGAACTTATTCTTTGAGTACATGGAAAATATTCACACTAAATACTCATAACTGGTGAATTTAACCTTCCAGGAATCAATTGGGGAAAATACTGGTCTTTCAACTTGTTGGAGGATATACTATACTGACTTTTGTAATTTTCTAACAACTTTTTCATAATTATACGCACGTAGCAGGCAATATATTAGATCTCATCTGTACTGACTTGTCATATAAAGTTTAAAGCACAAATATAATAACACAGGGTATTAGCAACCATTCCATGATAGAAACGGTCTTGACTGGTAAAGTTAAACAGAAGAAGAAACCACCTATCCCCCATCAAGCTATTTTACAAAATCGAGTTTCGAACTCGGCGGGTTTACAACTGGTCTAGACGAGTTGCTTTACACTATTAAAAACAAAGTGATGCTGAAATATGATATTAATGTTATATGGAATACATTTCAGACTGAATTACATATACTTGTTGATTCATATGTCCCAACTAAACAACGTAAGCCTAGAAATCTACATGAGCCTCTCTGGTTTAATGATGAAGCCAGGCGGGCATGTTAGAAACAGCGAAAGTTCTACAACCGCTTTCAAAAGTCTGGTGATGCTGATCACTTGACTAAATAAAAGAATTACGTCGCCATAATAAAAAATTGTTTAGAAAGCTAAAAGTATCTTTTCTGGTGAATCGTCTATACCAACCTCTTTCCAGTGGCTACACAAAACCGTTTTACTAACATGTTAAAGACCTAAAAGGGAATGATCATGAGATTACTTCCATAGAAAATAATGGTGATATTTTGATGCACGATAAAACTAAGATATCTAACACTCTGAATGGTTTTTTCTACAGTGTGATTACCACTCCATCACCTTTAACAGAATTACCATCAGTCGCTGAGAAACATAATATAGTGGTAACTAAAGAAGGAGCTGTAAACCTGCTGAGACAACTTGTGCAAGGTAAAGCTCCTGGGGTAGATGAATTCACAAAGAACTATCTCACAGTAGACTTAGATCGAACAGCAGAAATACTGGTGTGTATTTTGAATCATTCATTCAGTACAGGAATAGTGCCGGATGACTGGAAGACTGCAAATGTAACACCTGTGTTTAAACAAGGTAACCGCACTCTAGTTTCCAACTATCGACCAGTATCACTAACGTGCATTTGTTGTAAAATTCTTGAACATGTGGTTCTGCATCATTTAAACACACAATTGGAAAATTTCATACATGAAAGCCAACATGGTTTTCGCCGCAACTTTTTATGTGTTACTCAGCTTGCTACCGTCAACCATGATATATTAAGGCATATAGATAAAGGACATTTTGTAGATGCAGTTGTGCTGGATTTTTCTGAAGCCTTTGATGTAATTGACCATCATATTCTTGTAAACAAAATTATATTGTTAAAAAAATAAACCCCTGTATTATCTGATAAGTATCATCATTTTTAACTGGACGCTCACAACGAGTGGTCATTGATGGGGTATCTTCGGATTTAACACCAGTGACTTCCGGGGTTCCACAAGGAAATGTGCTGGGTCCAACATTATTCGTTTTGCTTATTAATGACATTGTAAACTGCGTTACACACAGTACAATCAGACTTTTTGCTCATGACACTCTTGTCTATCCGCCCATTACTGATGCAAATGACCTTCATAACCTACAGGGATATCTCTAGACTATATAGGTGGGCAAAAGAAAACAATATGAAGTTTAACTCAAAGAAAAGTAATGTCATCACCTTTGGTAAGAAAACAGAAAATATGGAAAATGTCTTCACTTATAAATTTGGAAAAGATCCCCTGAATAGAGTTGGAGTTGTAAAATACCTTGGGATATTGCTGGGATAGGCCTGGAAACATTAAGAAAGCGCAGACAATCACAAAGAATTTCTTTGTTTTGTCAGATTACTGTTAATGATGATTTATTTCCAACCTTACATAACACACTTAAATCAATGAAATCCTCAACCCATGACATGAATACCCGTATTAAGACTTGCAATGCTATAGCCTGCGATTGGAGCCTGTACCTGCAGGGTTTCCTGGTGCGCACTGTCCGGGAGCTCCATACGGGGGAGATAGTAGCGGACTTTTGAGCCTGGAAAGATCCGAGAGCCCCACAATTACTCTCTCCGAGAGGTCTTGGGACTTAACCCAATCAAGATCAAGATAACATTAACTAACAGTTTACTGTGATTGTGTAGATATATTGATGTGTTTATCATGATTATCAATATCACTCGTTATTCATTATCATTGTGATTATCATTTAAGTTTAAGTGATTTACTTTTAGTTTTAGTTCAACACTTCCAGTGAATGGGACTCAGACTGCAAATCAAATTTAAATTATTCATATTGACGTTGAAGTTTAATTTTATTTTGAAACTTAAAAATTAAAATTAATATAGTTTGTTCAAACAATTAAAATTATATTAATTATTGTAATGATCATAATCATAGTCATAACGTTAACTCATATTGCAATAGACATTGATAGTAATACTAAACTTTGGTCTTTTGCTTTTCAAACTTGCAGGTAGAAACAATTTTAAATGAGTATTAGTATGTTGAATACTGGTGATCATATGGGGAAAATGATGATAGTTCTTACTTGCAATTCATTTGTTTGTTTGATTATCAATTTGTATGTTCAGTAAATTTTATGTATTTCTAGGTATTGCATACTCTAGCAATAATAACTTTTATTCTGTAAATGGATGTATAATAATGTTAAGGTGACTATAGTTTTATGTGATTGTCTATAAAATACTCTTGTTAGCATTAGTGTTCTTGATGTATCATTAGTGTTACTAAAAACAATGTTTAGGCTTAAAATCAATACTATTGTCATAATTCAAATTTATTTTTTGTATTTGTTTTTCGAAATTTTGTTTGTTCTGAAACCAGGACCAACCACTACTACTACTACCACTATTACTACTACTACTACTACTACTACTACTACTACTACTACTACTGCTACTACCACCACCACCACTACTACTGCTACTACCACCACCACCACCACTACTACCACTACTAATACCATCTCCACAACTACCACCACCACTACTACTACCACAACTACTACTCCTTCAACTACTACTACTACTACTACTACTACTACCACTACTACCACTACTACTACTACCACTACTACTACCACCACCACTACTACCACCACCACTACTACCACCACCACTACAACCACTACTACTACTCCTTCAATTACCACTACTACTACCACTACTGCTACTATTACCACCACTACTACTACTACCACTACTACTACCACTACTACTACTACCACCACCACTACTACTACTACTACTACTACTCCTTCAACTACCACTACTACTACCACTACTGCTACTATTACCACCACTACTACTACTACCACTACTACTACTACCACTACTACTACCACTACTACCACTACTACCACTACTACTACTACTACTCCTTCAACAACCACTACTACTACTCCTTCAACTACTACTGCTACAGCTGCTACTACTACCGCCACCACTACTACCACCATCACTACTACCACCACCACTACAACCACTACTACTACTCCTTCAACAACCACTACTACTACCACTACTGCTACTATCACCACCACTACTACTACTACCACTACTACTACTCCTTCAACTACTACTACTACAACTACCACTACTACACTACCACTACCACTACTACTACTACCACTACTACTACTCCTTCAACTACTACTACTACAAATACCACTACTACCACTACTACAACCACTATTACTACTACTACTACTACCACTACTACTACTACCACTACTACTACTACCACTACTTCTACTCCTTCAACTACTACTGCTACAGCTGCTACTACTACCACCACCACTACTACCACCACCACTACTACCACCACCACTACAACCACTACTACTACTCCTTCAACAACCACTACTACTACCACCACCACTACAACCACTACTACTACTCCTTCAACTACCACTACTCCTTCAACTACTACTACAGCTGCTACTACTACAAATACCACTACTACACTACTACTACCACTACTACAACCACTATTACTACTACTACTACTACCACTACTACTACTACCACTACTACTACTACTACCACTACTTCTACTCCTTCAACTACTACTGCTACAGCTGCTACTACTACCACCACCACTACTACCACCACCACTACTACCACCACCACTACAACCACTACTACTACTCCTTCAACAACCACTACTACTACCACTACTGCTACTATCACCACCACTACTACTACTACCACTACTACTACTCCTTCAACTACTACTACTACAACTACCACTACTACACTACCACTACCACTACTACTACTACCACTACTACTACTCCTTCAACTACTACTACTACAAATACCACTACTACACTACTACTACCACTACTACAACCACTATTACTACTACTACTACTACCACTACTACTACTACCACTACTACTACTACCACTACTTCTACTCCTTCAACTACTACTGCTACAGCTGCTACTACTACCACCACCACTACTACCACCACCACTACTACCACCACCACTACAACCACTACTACTACTCCTTCAACAACCACTACTACTACCACCACCACTACAACCACTACTACTACTCCTTCAACTACCACTACTCCTTCAACTACTACTACAGCTGCTACTACTACTAATACCACTACAACTCCCACTACTACCACCACCACTACAACCACTACTACTACTCCTTCAACAACCACTACTACTACCACTACTGCTACTATCACCACCACTACTACTACTACCACTACTACTACTCCTTCAACTACTACTACTACAACTACCACTACTACACTACCACTACCACTACTACTACTACCACTACTACTACTCCTTCAACTACTACTACTACAAATACCACTACTACACTACTACTACTACCACTACTACAACCACTATTACTACTACTACCACCACCACTACTACTACTACCACTACTACTACTACCACTACTACTACTACTACAGCTGCTACTACTACTACCACTACTACCACTACCACCGCCTCCACCACCACCCGCTGCCACTCCAACTGCTACTCCAACTGCCGAACCAACAACAACTAAAATGTTTGTCAATTCCAGAGCCCTCGACTTCAGTATGAAATTCCCATGACTTGGTGGCTATGTTGCAATTTAGAGTAACTATAACTTTGAGATTGTAAGCTAAAATCTACACAATAATATGTTCATTAAAATTGTACTCTGCTTGTCACCAATTTCAATATTAACTTTCTCTATAACCCTGGATTATATTAGCTCAGTATAATTTTTTAGGCTCAGTTCCTTAGAATATAGTGTTTTATAGTTAATTCAACTTAGCATGTTATGCACCGTCTGCTAATTTTTAGATACGTGAGACATTTTTAGAGGTGTGAGCTATGATCAAAAAGTCAATCTTTTTTTTACTTTGTTCTCTGCTATTCTTTCACCATATTTTACACTATTTTACCTTATTCTTGCACACCATTTTTTACATTACATTACATTCTTATTTGTTACACCACATTCTACCTTATTTCACCTTATTTTTGCACCATATTCTACATTATTCTTACACCATATTCTACCTTATCCTTACACCATATTCTAAATTATCCTTACACCATATTTTATTCAAGTGTTGGATGCTTGGGGAAAGCCACCGACCAGATTTTATGGGTTTTTAGTGTATAAGTGCTTTCTGACTCTCATCAGTTTGTATAATACAAGAACCCAGGAGAATCACTGAATTGGTATAACATAGATATATGTTCATCAGAAATGTACATGATGTAGCAGTGCAGCTCAATGAAGTCATTCGGAAAGTTAAATAATGCTCTTTTAGACATTGCTTTGTAGAAGTCAGAGTGAGCATGTGACATCCATTCTAATAATAGACAGGATGTTCAGGGGCAGACAACCTTCACCTTATCATTGCAGGGTTCTCTGGTCTGTGCCTGTATGGGAAGTGCCGGGTTATATACGATAATAATGGTGATCCAAAGGTCATGCCCAAACCACCGAGTTGTTCTGTGTCAAATGGGGTGTCGGACTGCGCCGGCAACTCCGGTATACCAGGTTCCGAGTGTATTACCATCAGTGGTGGAGAGGAAGAAGGTTGTTGGTGTACAGGGGGTACTCACTACTACAACGGAGCTTGTGTACCTGACATGACTAGTAAGTGTGTATCTACAGAGTATATCTACAGTGTGTATCTACAGTGTGTATCTACAGTGCATATCTACAGTGTGTATCTATAGTGTGTATCTACAGTATATATCTACAGAGTGTATCTACAGTGTATATCTACAGTGTATATCTACAGTGTGTATATCTACAGTGTGTATATCTACAGTGCATATCTACAGTGTGTATCTACAGTGTATATCTACAGTGTGTATCTACAGTGTATATCTACAGTGTATCTACAGTGTATATCTACAGTGTATATCTACAGTCATGACTAACTGATATCACTTATATTGTGAGTCATGACTAACCTTTATAACCTATGCTGTTTATCAGTACTATAGCTGATATAACTTATAGTGTAAATCATGACCAACAGTATAATTTATACCCTGAATCAACTACTACTGATTATGAGAACTGATTACAGGTTGACTCAGACTGTACGGGGTTTACAGTATGTCCTCAGGAGTCTGTACTGTGACATGCAGTGACAACCTTAACTGTCCTGATGGCTGCACTCAGGGCATCTGCACTTCACCTTGTTCTTCTGCAGTTCCATGTGCAGACGAGTGAGTGATGATAGTTTCACTTCCCTTATTATTATTATGTTTATTAGTATCATGCAATTGTAATTTATTATTATTATATGTGTATATATTATATAATACATATTTTACTATTAAAAGGAAACTCAAACAAGTGTATAGTCCATATTTCTGTGAGAAATACCTGATTGAAAGGTTTTTGTTAAAGTAGGCTAACGGCTTATTCGTATGTGACACAGGAGGAATTGAGTCATTTTACTCCATCTATCACACACTATATATTATATATCTCTAGTTCGTAGCTATTTTTCCCAATTTAACTGCTAAGTTATAATGCTTCTTGCATTAAACTAACAGAATATTCACAAATACAGCTGAATAATCGGGGTTTGTTTCTAATTTTGCTTGATTTTCTATGTTTATTTTTAGTTTTTTAGTAAATTTAGGTGTAGACCATGGCAGTTCTTCCAGCACGATCCACACACCTAATTTACTAAAAAAACTGGAAAGAGCATGGAAAATCAAGTGAAATTAAAAAAACCCTTGTTTGTTCAGCTGTATTGGTTAATATTCCGTGGGTTTAATGCAAGAAACTATGTGCAATAGTCACTAAATTATCAAAAATAGCAAAGAAGTTGAGATATATTGTGTGTATTAAATTTAGTAAAATTACCTAATTATGACTGGATGCTACATTTCTACTCTCAGATACAATCTTGTTGTACAGTTAAACCTGGTGAAGATGGATTTGACGGAGAACCCGGACCTAAAGGTGCTGCTGGAGCTGCTGGTGAACCCGGCCCAGCCGGACCTCCAGGTCCTACTGGATTCCCTGGTCCACAAGAAAACACAGGCCTAGTTGGTCAACCAGGAGATGTCGGCCCTGTCGGCTTGAAGAGTGCTCGTGGAGAGGTTGGACCTAAAGGCCCAAGAGGTACAAAGTTCATATACATGACTCTTCTATTGACTGCTAACAACTCGGTAGGTTTTCATTCCAAACATTATGAGCTGAGAATGTGACAAGAGGTGACCAAATATTACAGGACCAACTGGTACTGACGGCTTTAGCAGAGAGCGTGGACTTAAAGGAGAGCCTGGTGCAACTGGAGTTACTGGACCACCTGGTCTGCCCGGACCTGCTGTCTTGATGGAAAACCTGGTTCACCAATTGTTGATGGACAACCATGACCAATGGGTATTCTAATCATTTGTTGTTATTGATCTGTGCATTGCTGAATTACCTTACCTACTGCTACCATCTTACCTTCTGCTACCACTTTACCTTCTGCTACCATCTTATCTTCTGCTACCATTTTATCTTCTGCTACCACCTTATCTTCTGCTACCACTTTACCTTCTGCTACCATCTTATCTTCTGCTACCATCTTATCTTCTGCTACCATCTTATCTTCTGCTACCACCTTATCTTCTGCTACCACTTTACCTTCTGCTACCATCTTATCTTCTGCTACCATCTTATCTTCTGCTACCATCTTATCTTCTGCTACCATCTTATCTTCTGCTACTACCTTATCTTCTGCTACCATCTTATCTTCTGCTACCACCTTATCTTCTGCTACTACCTTACCTTCTGCTACTACCTTATCTTCTGCTACTACCTTATCTTCTGCTACTACCTTACCTTCTGCTACCATCTTATCTTCTGCTACCACCTTATCTTCTGCTACCATCTTATCTTCTGCTACTACCTTACCTTCTGCTACCATCTTATCTTCTGCTACCACCTTATCTTCTGCTACTACCTTACCTTCTGCTACTACCTTATCTTCTGCTACTACCTTATCTTCTGCTACTACCTTACCTTCTGCTACCATCTTATCTTCTGCTACCACCTTATCTTCTGCTACCATCTTATCTTCTGCTACTACCTTACCTTCTGCTACCATCTTATCTTCTGCTACTACCTTACCTTCTGCTACTACCTTATCTTCTGCTACCATCTTATCTTCTGCTACCACCTTACCTTCTGCTACCATCTTATCTTCTGCTACCATCTTATCTTCTGCTACCATCTTATCCTCTGCTACCATCTTATCTTCTGCTACCATCTTACCTACTGCTACCATCTTATCTTCTGCTACCATCTTATCTTCTGCTACCATCTTATCTTCTGCTACCATCTTATCTTCTGCTACTACCTTATCTTCTGCTACCACCTTACCTTCTGCTACCATCTTATCTTCTGCTACCATCTTATCTTCTGCTACCATCTTATCTTCTGCTACTACCTTATCTTCTGCTACCATCTTATCTTCTGCTACCATCTTATCTTCTGCTACCACCTTATCTTCTGCTACCATCTTATCTTCTGCTACCATCTTATCTTCTGCTACTACCTTACCTTCTGCTACCATCTTATCTTCTGCTACTACCTTACCTTCTGCTACTACCTTATCTTCTGCTACCATCTTATCTTCTGCTACCACCTTACCTTCTGCTACCATCTTATCTTCTGCTACCATCTTATCTTCTGCTACCATCTTATCCTCTGCTACCATCTTATCTTCTGCTACCATCTTACCTACTGCTACCATCTTACCTTCTGCTACTACCTTATCTTCTGCTACCATCTTATCTTCTGCTACCACCTTATCTTCTGCTACCATCTTATCTTCTGCTACCATCTTATCTTCTGCTACCACCTTATCTTCTGTTACCATCTTATCTTCTGCTACCACCTTATCTTCTGCTACCATCTTATCTTCTGCTACCACCTTATATTCGGCTACCATCTTGTCTTCTGTTATCACTTTATCTTCTGCTACCATCTTATCTTCTGCTACCATCTTACCTTCTGCTACCACCTTATCTTCTGCTACTACCTTATCTTCTGCTACCACCTTACCTTCTGCTACCATCTTATCTTCTGCTACCATCTTATCTTCTGCTACCATCTTATCTTCTGCTACTACCTTACCTTCTGCTACCATCTTATCTTCTGCTACTACCTTACCTTCTGCTACTACCTTATCTTCTGCTACCATCTTATCTTCTGCTACCACCTTATCTTCTGCTACCATCTTATCTTCTGCTACCATCTTATCCTCTGCTACCATCTTATCTTCTGCTACCATCTTACCTACTGCTACCATCTTACCTTCTGCTACTACCTTATCTTCTGCTACCATCTTATCTTCTGCTACCACCTTATCTTCTGCTACCATCTTATCTTCTGCTACCATCTTATCTTCTGCTACCACCTTATCTTCTGTTACCATCTTATCTTCTGCTACCACCTTATCTTCTGCTACCATCTTATCTTCTGCTACCACCTTATATTCTGCTACCATCTTGTCTTCTGTTATCACTTTATCTTCTGCTACCATCTTATCTTCTGCTACCATCTTACCTACTGCTACCATCTTATCTTCTGCTACCATCTTATCTTCTGCTACCATCTTACCTTCTGCTACCACCTTATCTTCTGCTACTACCTTATCTTCTGCTACTACCTTACCTTCTGCTACCATCTTATCTTCTGCTACCACCTTATCTTCTGCTACCATCTTATCTTCTGCTACTACCTTACCTTCTGCTACCATCTTATCTTCTGCTACTACCTTACCTTCTGCTACTACCTTATCTTCTGCTACCATCTTATCTTCTGCTACCACCTTACCTTCTGCTACCATCTTATCTTCTGCTACCATCTTGTCTTCTGTTATCACTTTATCTTCTGCTACCATCTTATCTTCTGCTACCATCTTACCTACTGCTACCATCTTATCTTCTGCTACCATCTTATCTTCTGCTACCATCTTACCTACTGCTACCATCTTATCTTCTGCTACCATCTTATTTTCTGCTACCATCTTACCTTCTGCTACCATCTTATCTTCTGCTACCATCTTATCTTCTGCTACCATCTTATCCTCTGCTACCATCTTATCTTCTGCTACCATCTTATCTTCTGCTACCATCTTATCTTCTGCTACCATCTTACCTTCTGCTACCACCTTATCTTCTGCTACTACCTTATCTTCTGCTACCACCTTACCTTCTGCTACCATCTTATCTTCTGCTACCATCTTATCTTCTGCTACCATCTTATCTTCTGCTACTACCTTACCTTCTGCTACTACCTTATCTTCTGCTACCATCTTATCTTCTGCTACTACCTTATCTTCTGCTACTACCTTATCTTCTGCTACCATCTTATCTTCTGCTACCACCTTATCTTCTGCTACCATCTTATCTTCTGCTACCATCTTATCTTCTGCTACCACCTTATCTTCTGTTACCATCTTATCTTCTGCTACCACCTTATATTCTGCTACCATCTTGTCTTCTGTTATCACTTTATCTTCTGCTACCATCTTATCTTCTGCTACCATCTTACCTACTGCTACCATCTTATCTTCTGCTACCATCTTATCTTCTGCTACCATCTTACCTTCTGCTACCACCTTATCTTCTGCTACTACCTTATCTTCTGCTACCACCTTACCTTCTGCTACCATCTCATCTTCTGCTACCATCTCATCTTCTGCTACCATCTTATCCTCTGCTACCACCTTACCTTTTGCTACTACCTTATATTCTGCTACCATCTTGTCTTCTGTTATCACTTTATCTTCTGCTACCATCTTATCTTCTGCTACCATCTTACCTACTGCTACCATCTTATCTTCTGCTACCATCTTATCTTCTGCTACCATCTTACCTTCTGCTACCATCTTATCTTCTGCTACCATCTTATCCTCTGCTACCACCTTACCTTCTGCTACCATCTTATCTTCTGCTACCATCTTATCTTCTGCTACCATCTTACCTTCTGCTACCATCTTATCTTCTGCTACCATCTTATCCTCTGCTACCACCTTACCTTCTGCTACCATCTTATTTTCTGCTACCATCTTACCTTCTGCTACCATCTCATCTTCTGCTACCATCTTATCTTCTGCTACCATCTTATCCTCTGCTACCACCTTACCTTCTGCTACCACCTTATATTCTGCTACCATCTTGTCTTCTGTTATCACTTCATCTTCTGCTACCATCTTATCTTCTGCTACCATCTTACCTACTGCTACCATCTTATCTTCTGCTACCATCTTATCTTCTGCTACCATCTTACCTTCTGCTACCATCTTATCTTCTGCTACCATCTTATCCTCTGCTACCACCTTACCTTCTGCTACCATCTTATCTTCTGCTACCATCTTATCTTCTGCTACCACCTTACCTTCTGCTACCATCTTATCTTCTGCTACCATCTTATCTTCTGCTACCATCTTATCCTCTGCTACCATCTTATCTTCTGCTACCATCTTACCTACTGCTACCATCTTATCTTCTGCTACCATCTTATCTTCTGCTACCATCTTATCTTCTGCTACCATCTTATCTTCTGCTACTACCTTATCTTCTGCTACCACCTTACCTTCTGCTACCATCTTATCTTCTGCTACCATCTTATCTTCTGCTACCATCTTATCTTCTGCTACTACCTTACCTTCTGCTACCATCTCATCTTCTGCTACCATCTCATCTTCTGCTACCATCTTATCCTCTGCTACCACCTTACCTTTTGCTACTACCTTATATTCTGCTACCATCTTGTCTTCTGTTATCACTTTATCTTCTGCTACCATCTTATCTTCTGCTACCATCTTACCTACTGCTACCATCTTATCTTCTGCTACCATCTTATCTTCTGCTACCATCTTACCTTCTGCTACCATCTTATCTTCTGCTACCATCTTATCCTCTGCTACCACCTTACCTTCTGCTACCATCTTATCTTCTGCTACCATCTTATCTTCTGCTACCATCTTACCTTCTGCTACCATCTTATCTTCTGCTACCATCTTATCCTCTGCTACCACCTTACCTTCTGCTACCATCTTATTTTCTGCTACCATCTTACCTTCTGCTACCATCTCATCTTCTGCTACCATCTTATCTTCTGCTACCATCTTATCCTCTGCTACCACCTTACCTTCTGCTACCACCTTATATTCTGCTACCATCTTGTCTTCTGTTATCACTTTATCTTCTGCTACCATCTTATCTTCTGCTACCATCTTACCTACTGCTACCATCTTATCTTCTGCTACCATCTTATCTTCTGCTACCATCTTACCTTCTGCTACCATCTTATCTTCTGCTACCATCTTATCCTCTGCTACCACCTTACCTTCTGCTACCATCTTATCTTCTGCTACCACCTTACCTTCTGCTACCATCTTATTTTCTGCTACCATCTTACCTTCTGCTACCATCTCATCTTCTGCTACCATCTTATCTTCTGCTACCATCTTATCCTCTGCTACCACCTTACCTTCTGCTACCACCTTATATTCTGCTACCATCTTGTCTTCTGTTATCACTTTATCTTCTGCTACCATCTTATCTTCTGCTACCATCTTACCTACTGCTACCATCTTATCTTCTGCTACCATCTTACCTTCTGCTACCATCTTATCTTCTGCTACCATCTTATCCTCTGCTACCACCTTACCTTCTGCTACCATCTTATCTTCTGCTACCATCTTACCTTCTGCTACCATCTCATCTTCTGCTACCATCTTATCTTCTGCTACCACCTTACCTTCTGCTACTACCTTACCTTCTGCTACCACCTTACCTTCTGCAACGTCCTGTGTTAAATAAGTAACATCTAACATTTTTATTGCAAGTAAGTCACAGAAAATACATTCAAATTATTAATTCATCTTCATCGTGTAAACACTTTGAATAAACTTCCGTAAGTTTATAATCACTATCCCTGTGAGAACCCCTGATTGAAAGGTGCTTAAGGCCGGCTGGAGACTATTTTGTAATGTGCCATACGAGCAGTTATGACTGGGTGCTCTTCCCAACATCTTTGCTGGTGTTTTGACTCAACCTACTGACCTCATGTTTCTTCAGTCAGCACTCTAGCTACTACACCATGCCTGATTCCTGGAAACTCTGAATATGACTTAAATTTTGATTTCTACTATCCTCGCAGGTGCCATCGGTTTGGACGGACCTCGGGGTAAACAGGGAGAGCGCGAACCACCCGGAGTTAGAGGAGAAATGGGCTTAGAAGGCAGAGTGGGACCTGAGGCAAGCAGGTAATGACTTCTGGTGACCCCTAGTCATGACCTCTATAACTTTTGGCCATAGACCAAATACACCAAATAGACCAAATACACCAAATAGACCAAATACACCAAATAAGTGTAGCTTAACAGTTCAGTGTAACTCCACTAGCAGTGTCCTAGCGAAGTACATTCTCTAGAAGAGCGTAGAAGATTTGTTCACAATATATAATTATATCTGTATAGATATTATCATATATCTATATAGATATACGATAATATCTATATAGATATATATATATATATATATATCTATATTATAGATATATATATCTATATATATAGATATATATATATATATATATATATATATATATATATATATATATATATATATATATATATATATATATATATATATATATATATATATATATATATATATATATATATATATATATATATATGATAATATGATAATATTTATATACATGTAGATATATGGCGTTTCCCAATTATCTAACTTCTCTTCTAGTCCACATTCACTTAACCATAATATGCTGTAAGCAATACGCTTCCTGATAACATAGAAAACTTTAAATTTTCTGAATTTTGTAATTATTTTTCTATTTTCTCATTTCCTATTGCACAACATAAAGTTGCGTGCCCTCTTTATTCCATGTTAAAAGACTTCATAAAATCACCACATGTAATATTTGAGTTGAAGTTTTACTTTTACAGGGAAAACGTGGACCAGATGGAGACCACGGTCCTGTTGGCCCACCTGGACCCACTGAACCAAATGGTGCTCCTGGTAAGATCGGATATCAGGGTAAACAAGGAGATCAAGGTCCTGCAGGTATAAGAATGAGGAGTTACTCACTCTTGTTTGTGTATTTTGTTCCTTTTAGGTATGCTATAATATTCTGAGGTTTCCCTCACATCTATGATATTTTCTGGGGTTTTCCTCACAGTCATTCTATATGCTGGGGTTTCCCTCACAGATATTCTATATGCTGGGGTTTCCCTCACAGCTATTCTATATGCTGGGGTTTCCCTCACAGATATGCTATATGCTGGGGTTCTCCTCGCAGCTAGTCTGCACTAAGGCAGGGAGTAGGCTGAGTAATCATATTGAATCCCAGCAGTGCTTGTTACTTCAACTGACAGGATTACTATGTATGATAGTTGCTCTGACTGGTTTCCATGGATCATTTTTACAATACTGTTTGCCACATGATGCATTGTCTAAGTAAAAACAAGGAAACAAAGAAATATACCAGAAGTGTTGGGAAATTTATGTTCTGAAATTATTAAATGACCACTTGTAATGCATACTGGTGCTGCTTGGTTCATAGGACCTGTCGAACAAGCTAGAGAACCTGGTCTGGATGGCAGAAATGGAAAAACAGGAGAAACTGGACCAGCTGGTATGCCTGGTCCAACTGGCTCAAGGGGGGTCACTGGAGAACCCGGATCTGATGGAAGGTAATATTTGTGTTTCACTTCGCCCTATTCAGCTTCTTGGAACTTTTTATCTGATTTGGGTTTTATAATTTGTTATCAATTTTATCAGAGACGGTTTACCTGGAGTACCGGGTGCTGATGGTAGACCTGGGGAGCAGGGTGATCAAGGACCTCCTGGCCCCATGGGTCCAGTGGGAATCCCCGGTAACCAGGGACCTGAAGGTGCTCAAGGAGACAATGGTGATAAGATAAGAACATTCTTTATTCAGTTTTCTCTTTATTTCAGTTCTCTGGTCAATCCTTTATTTGTTTTAGTTTTTTTATGTTAATACTAGAGTTGCTTCAGTGACACCACATCATGTAATATATTACATAACAGTGCAGTATAATACACCATAATATAATATGTTATACAATACAATATTATTCCAGAAAATATTATTCAATAATATCTCACAGCTAAGGTGTCTCCTAAATATATTCATTACTATAGGGGCCAGCTGGGCCACAGGGTGCTTCTGGACCAACTGGATTGTCCGGACCGGCGGGTCCACGTGGGCCAACTGGTCCTCAAGGACCCCAGGGAGCTAAAGGAATTCCCGGCGAACAAGGACCTAAAGGTATGAATTAAGTTGAACCAATCCTTGCCTTTAGTTATTGGCCATGAACAGAATCATTGCTCTAAGAGTTATCCTACTTGGTAAGAAGGTAAGGCAACTCCCAACTTATAATAATTTGAATGTCGTCTGCTGTTTTAGGACCCACTGGTTTCCAGGGACCTCAGGGATTCCCCGGAGCTCCCGGTATTGATGGTGAAAGGGGAGATGTTGGACCAGTGGGTATTGCTGGACCACCTGGGCTACGGGGTGCTGACGGCAAACAAGGAATTACTGGTTCTCCTGGTGCTATGGGTGCTATGGGACCGCCTGGACCTGATGGTGCTAAGGTAAACACTTACACTGCTAACAGGTTATTGTTATTCATCTTGTTAGTTTAGTGGTAATAAACCAATAGTGTGTATTTCTAGGGTGAACAAGGAAGAGATGGGGAAATGGGTAGTCCCGGCAGACCTGGACTTCCTGGACCACCTGGTGAAGCCCCAGTATTTGGTTAGTTATTAGCAAAACCAAGTTATTGTCCATTACTTGTATCTTTTTCATTTTCTTTCAACTGTTTATTGGTAATATTTTGGGAATTTCATCCATAGCCTGTGATTGAAGCTTTATTTTATTCTACCATAGGTTATGTTAGGTGCTCCCCCTATGATGATGAGTGCAATGATGTCCAACGGTAAAGGTGTACAAGCAGATGATGCAGGCGCCAACAATGAGCTCTATAATTTGTACCTCAGTGAGTAATGGCCATGACGTGCTTTGATGTTGCCTGCTTTGTAGCGGAAAAGCTCTTTTAAATAGTGTTTTGGAACTCAAATGAAAGACTCGTATCAAATTGTGTGTATGTTTTTGCAGACAAACAATTTTATAATTAACTGTTAGAAACTATTGTAATAAAAATATAGACAGCTGTTATAATGTATTTCTCCTCCTAGCATTGATGATTGACATTCTTGTTTGATGAGTCACCTATTTAGTTCATTTCTTCAGTTAAATGTTTCTACATTCTGACATTTTATATAATGTTGATTTTATTGCTGTTAGCTTACATAACTACTTCCACCTTATTTCTCTAGAAACAAAAATAAGAGACGGGTCCAAAGACAGCCCTGTTAGAGACTGTAGAGAACTCTTCACTGAAAACCCAGAGTTCAAGAGTGGAACTTATTGGGTGAGAGAATATGCTGATATGTTTCTATTTTCTCTGTTCAAAAGAAATCCGTATCCAAGTCTAATGACTGAAATTTTGTGAACATGTTTTATATTTTGCAATTACTACTCCTGAGATGTCAATATAATGTCATGTGAAGTTTTTACAGATATTTAATGAATTGTTGTTTAGGAAAAAGAGTTTTTCTATGAGTTGCCTGTAATATATAATTCTGTATATTCAGCAGCTGAACATGTTTTAGTAGTTTCATTTGATATTAGCATTATGTTAGTGTGAAATAGAGAAGTTGTATTCTCTATTGTTTGTTGTCAGGTGGATCCAGATGGTGGCTCCATAGCTAATGCTATCCAGGCTTACTGTCGCAAGGAAATGAAGAGCACTTGTATCAATGCCCAGACCTCCGAGTTTGCCATCAAATCGTACTTCACCCAGCAGCTAGATAACCAGCCATTCGTCGCTAAACACATGGAAACGGCACTCGTGAGTGTTTAACTTGTATCAGCCATGACTTTCTCAGTATTATTTTAGAATATCCAAAAGTTGATTTGTTGAGAATTGTCGCTATTGTAACATATTTGTTTATTGTATAAGGATGTTGATAAGTGTTGCTATTGGCTACTCTGTTCTGTTCTGCAGAGCTTCAGAAGAGAAGAGGGGAAACGGGATTGCCCTGTGCTGTAGGGGATGCTGGAAAACCCGGACCTCAATGTCCAATGGGAGAGAGCCGGTCGACTGGGCTCAAGAGATTCCTCGGACCAGTCGGTGCTCCTGGTTATCCTGACCTGCAAGAACCAAGGTTGGTGAATAGTATCTTTGTGGGGCTCACTGCTTGTTTCCTGTGAAAGATTTGGAAGTATAGCTTGAGTTCCTTGCCCTGTATTCTCAGTTAGCCACGCCTAGGTGTTTCACAGTTTATTACAGGGTTGGGGTAATTGTAATTTAAAATTGTAATTTGTTGTGTTTAATTACTTTTTTTTAAGTAATTGAATTTAATTTGTAATTGATGTATAAACATGTAATTGTAATTGTAATTAATTACATATCTAATGTAATTGATTTTTACAATTACATCTCAATTACTTCAAACTTTTAAATCTTAAGAAATTCATTCTTTTTTAACATGCCTACTGTTAAATAACAAGTTTAGGTTAAGTCAATGTAGTATAGTATGAGTGTTGAGAACAAAGGAGGTTCACCCCTGTCAAAATTGCCCCTGCTAGTTGGACCCTAGAAGTGAAATTGCATAACTTCCATTTGTCCTTTGTGAGAACAAAAGTAATTGTAGTTGTAATTAATTGCTTTACAATGTAATTTTGTAATGTAATTAATTACATTTATTTCAACTGTAATTATAATTGTAATTGACAAATTCTCATGTAACTGTAATTAATTACATTCACATGTAATTGACCCCAACAACCCTGGTTTATTATGGAGCTCATACTTTTATTGTTCAAGGTCTAGATGTATTCTCCACCATGTTTTTACTAGAAGTAAACTTTAATTCGGTAATAAGTTTAAAATAAATTGTTTTTCATATTTTGCTGTTTATTATTGCCTGAGTATTGTAATGAGAATATTGGCTTCACAATACCAGTGCAGCGATGTGATTGGTTTGACAATATCAATGCAGTGATGTGATTGGCTTGACAGTATCAGAGTAGTGATGTGATTGGCTAATCTGTTCTGTTCTGCAGGGCCATGCCTACTTATATTACGTGTTAATCTTGTTTTGCAGTGAACAGAAAGGGATAATGGGTCCCAAAAGACACCCAGGATCTTACAGAACTGATGGTGAGGAAGGGTTCACCCGATGTTGATGGCCTGCCTGGTATATCCGGCAATCCTGGAGATGCAGGAGAAAAAGACCACCTTGTTTGTCAGGAGATATCGGACTTTTTGGAGAACCAGGTGATGTTTACGCTCAATTGAGTTCAATCTGTCAAGTTAAGTTGGGATCTTTTTCGTTTTCATTATTTTATGTTTGTTATATGGAAAAGGGGAAAACTCTGTCTCAAAGCATTTTTGTTTTTTCAGAGAGCTTTGGATTATTTGATTATGGTCTACAGAGGGGTGTAGACAGACTAAACTACACAGGGGTGTAGACAGACTAAACTACATAGGGGTGTAAACAGACTAAACTACACAGGGGTGTAGACAGACTAGACTAACCAGTGGTGTAGATGGACTAAACTTACTACAAACTTATAACTACCTTGCGTCATGACATCTCTATTCTCTCCTATAATTTGACCTTTATTTAGCGAGCAGATTTCTAGTGGGCTATTCTATAGTGACCAGTCACACTGTTTATTATAGCAACATAGAAATCAAGTTGAAAACTAGTTGCACCTGTTGTGATGTTATCAATGGGTGCTTACAGGTAGAGACGGAGTACCTGGACCTGTTGAGATCGGATATCAGGGTAAACAAGGAGATCAAGGTCCTGCAGGTAAGAATGAGGAGTTACTCACCCTTGTTTGTGTATTTCTATTCTTTTTAGGTATTCTATAATAATATGCTGGGGTTGTCAGATTGATCTAGTGGAGTTACCTCCTCTTAAGTGAAAGATACTTTAATATTATAATTTGCTCATCAATCTGACTGATTAAAGCTACTGCTGTCAAAAACAAGATTGTTGCAGTCTAAAAATTAACGCCAGCTATAAACTATACGCAGAAAATCTTTTAGCTTGGAGTAAATTGACCAATTTATGATAATCAATTTTAATTTTTTAGCTTTTATAGTATTGATGTTGATAAGTGTTGCTATAGTAACATGTTGGTTTCCTGTATGGATTGTAGTTTGAGTATGAGGCAGAGTTTTCCCAACTCAACTTCCTTTGAATTCACTCTGAGAGAGCAAAGCAAACCCTGACTCACAGGTAATAGTCACTGCTAGCAGCTTATCAAATAGTCACTAGTTGCTAGTCACCAGATACTAGTCCTCTACTATGTTGCTAGTCACTTGATAATCTGAACAATCTCTGGCTTCTTCTTAAGCTGAGTGAGTTGTTGGCATGACTATTCCCTTTGCTGATTGTAGATGTATAAACTCAGTGGCAGTAGAAGTTGCATGCGAAAGGAAGAATAAGTGAGTCATTTTATATACAGTTGGTGATAAAGAATACACAGCAACAACAGATAGCAGGTCCCAATATCCAGTGCTGCAGGATTTTTACAAGGTATCTAAATCTGACCTATATACTGTAAATCTGACCTATATAGTGTAAATCTAACCTATATAGTGTAAATTCTACCTGCATATGAACATGATTGCGATAGTTGGATCTTTTTTTGTATTGATATACAATATAGCTTGCCTTTGAGGCTTTTTAACGACTACTAATGAGTTCAACCCAAAAGCCACTTTGATTTCTGTGCGAGTTTAGAATTTAGAGTTTGCCCTCTGCCATTTTGTAGTATTCCAAATACTATCAGAAGCTCTGACAGTGATTGAGATTGACACCAAGACCGTCACCCACTTGCCTATTATTGACATTGCTCCTGGTGACATCGGGACCACCCACAAAGAGTTTGGGGTTCAGCTTGGAGAAGTCTGCTTTTCATAGACTCATATCTAACAACAGTTTTATTTGTCTGATTTGTAAGACTGTCCCTGATTAGATAATTAGTGGCCAATCAGAGAATGCAATCAATGTTTGGTTGGCTGAGACCAGCAGTCTGATTTTTATATAACCTAATTTTAAATGAAATATTTGATTACTCTAAATAAATTTATCCGAGACTTCTGAGGCAGTGATGGTGATTTTTGTACATATAAATTTGAAGGAGTTTAGCTATAGGGTTTATGCTGTTTTTTAATCATTCCACCATAACCTGAGATTGTGAGTAGTGATTCTAGAATGAGGTAGGGAGGGTGTTATGCCCCTCCCTGTGACTTTATATATTTAGAAACTGTTGTTGATTTAGTAATTCTGTTGGTGCTACATTTTTGAATTTATTTAATCCAATCATTTCTCTAATATTGCAAAATATATTTTACCATACAGCACTACACAACTTATTTCTCAGCTTGTAAATTTCATCATCAAAATTATTATAGTACTAAAGTTGGTCACAGATTTCTGATAAGCTGCAGTTTGCAGATCTGATTATTTAACCTATTTATCCTGAAATTAGACATTGTTAGTTTAAAATGGAACTTAACATATATTTTAGTTACTTAGTTCCAACTGTGTTGACCATATCAACATTTTAAATTTTACTTTGGCTGCTATGAAGTATATAAGCAAATGGCATTAAGTTATTAATATATAATAAGGTTTGCAAAGACTTAATATACCAAGCAACTGTGACAAGACATGAGAATAACTCCAGCCAATCATACATAGGACTCTGTTCAACTACCTTCAAAGCCAGACTCAACAACCATAAAGCCTCTTTCCTACATGCAGATAAAGCCAACAGCACACAACTTAGCAGACACATCCGGAATTTAGAACAAAAACAACACGAAATTCAGCCTAAAATGGATCATTTTAAAAATTTGTAAATCATACTCAAAACCTAATCAACAGATGTAACTTATGTAGCTATGAGAGATAAGTAATTTTGAAACAATCGGAGTTATCCACTCTCAACAAACGCAAAGAGCGAAGTGTGAGAATTCCATGCTAGTGACCTGCCACACACAGTGCGTGTGTTGCGAGTGCAAAATATTATTAGCAAATGATGTTAGCGTTAAACTTTACTGCTCGCCTACAGACGTTTGTTTTTAAACAGCGTCACCGGGCAAAGTAATTTGGAGATTATAAAAGCGGAAATGCAAAATATATAAAACTGTTTTAATTCAGCTCAGTATATTATGTCATACAGTATATGATGTTATACAGCATACTATGTTATACAGTATATTAAATGTTATACAGTATATTATGTTATACAGTATATTATGTTATACAGTATATTATGTTATACAGTATATTATGTTATACAGAATATTATGTTATACAGTATATTATGTTATACAGTATACTATGTTATACAACATATTATGTTATACAGTATATTATGTTATACAGTATACTATGTTATACAGTATATTATGTTATACAGTATACTACGTTATACAGTATATTATGTTATACAGTATACTATGTTATGCAGTATATTATGTTATACAGTATATTATGCTATACAGTATACTATGTTATACAGCATATTATGTTATACAGTATATTATGTTATACAGTATACTACGTTATACAGTATATTATGTTATACAGTATACTATGTTATGCAGTATATTATGTTATACAGTATATTATGCTATACAGTATACTATGTTATACAGCATATTATGTTATACAGTATATTATGTTATACAGGATACTATGTTATACGGTATACTATGTTATACAGTATACTATGTTATACGGTATACTATGTTATACAGTATATTATGTTATACAGTATACCATGTTATACAGTATACTATGTTATACAGTATATTATGTTATATTAATAAACATACAAATGAGATGCTCTTGTCACTCTATAATGATGAATATTATACACTGGAACTGGGTTACTCTCTCACCTCCCCTCACCTTAGCTCAGCTAGACCAGATCTTCCCAAGTTATGAATTTGGGCTTTTTTAGGGAAGATTTTCATTTCTAAAAATTTCACAGTTTGTTACCAGCTCTCTGAGCTCTTGCCTTGTTTTCAAGATTACATGTACTGTATATGTATAACTATAACTCATTCATTTTATGTAGTTCGTATATTTGTCCACACTACACTCTACAATCTAAGTTTATACTTCTACATCCATGTGTCTAATATTCACTCTACTCTAGCTGCTACCCCTCCTACTACGAATGAAGGTTCAGAAGTTTTAATTGGAAGCAAAACCAACAGGAAGTTTAAGCAGCAATGCAAGCTCATTTCTATAAACTATACACACTGCATACATATAGTGGATATATTTCCTGTGTTCCAGTGCAATCATCACATCATCACTCTTCATTATAGCTGCATCAATCCTTTCAAAGCTGAACTCAAGTTGTGACCTTGACATAATTCTATGATACAACTATCCTCACACTCAATAAATTATTAGAAAAAGAACCTGTTCCAGAGATATCTTTCAAAAAGTATTTCTGCAAATATATTTGAACTTTTAAGATTATTTGACAGTATTTCTCTGAGCTACCTTCATAAGAGAGTTACATGAGAGTGTCATTGAGCTGGTTTGCAGTGAAGAATGATTTTTTGAGTTCTGTGTTTTCACAAGCAAACTCTACCCACACATTGCTGACTACACTAACAGTTTTAGTGCCATTCAGCACCAGGTTTTTATATAAGATAGGATTCCTTCAATTAATATGCTAATGGTTAGGAATCACCAAATCAAACTGCCTTGACCTGCAAAGTGACCTACAATGTACAGCTTGTCAAAACCCAAGTCAAACTTAAGCAAGCTGAAGCACAAATTCACCAGCTTCAGCCATCATATTAATAATTGAACTGCTCTGTGCTTTTTACATGCATAATATAATAATCATAATCTTATATTATAATCAAATATACTAGAACAAATATAGACTTCTATTGTATATTATGCCTATCATTCATAAATTGCACTTATAGAAAGAGGGGAACTTAATAGTAAACAGTTATGGAAGGGGGGGATGGTATGGTATGAAAAAGGATCGGAACCACTGTGCTAGAGGAACCACCACACCTCTACCATAGCATCACATCCCTCTGCCATCTTGATTGCAGCCTGCCAGTTAAGAAAATTCAGGATTAATCAGATGTTCAGTGATGTCGCTGAATATCCTATAGTACTAAACAGCTCAACTTAAACATAATAAAAATATTTTACATAATGAAAGTACAAACAAAAAAGATGCAAGTGCTAGCTGATACTGAAGACTACTAATAAGAGACAAAGTCCTTGTAAAGATTTTGCTACTAAAAAGGACATAGATGTTATCGGTATTTTTGTAATTTGAAAATATACAGGACCGGAATTAGATATTCTAAAATAGCTCAATTGAAAAACATGCACACCTGGTGCCCTGGATAATTTTTCAGATTTCAACCTTAGAGTTGTCTCTCTTCGACGCTAAAATATAGCGCTCGGCTCACTGAACGCACATTTCTTTCACGTGATTATTATAGAGCCGACCTTTGTAGTTGAGTGACGTGTTATAATCCTTCTGCGCGCGGAACTTCCTCGTTACTTTAGTTTTATTCAGTTACTAGCTACCAAGTTTCTTACCAGTTTACAGACTGACACTATTGACTCTCGTGAGGTGAGAACAGTTTGAGTCATCTCATTATTTCTCAAATTAATCAGGTACCCGTACTTTAATACTTGCAGTTAGATTTACTATTTAAGTATTTAAGTATTTTATTATTTATTATTACTATTACTATTAGTATTAGTATTACTATTAGTATTTAGTATTTTACTATTTTAATTCTAGATTTACTTTTACTTTTAGTTTTAGTTTTACTTTTAGCCTTTAGGCTTTAGGTTTAAGTCTAGGCTTATAACTTATATACTATCAATATAAGATTAAGCTTAAGACTAAGTTATATTCAAATTATAAGTTATATAAATTAAAATTCTTACAGTTATGAGTTAATGTTATAATGTTAATTAAATATAATTGTTTCTCTTTGAGTCTTTGATTTGAAATTTACAATAGACATAGTAATACCATAGCCCATAGGCATATGATCAATAATTAATTAATTATAATGATTTATCGAATAATATAAATATGAATATCGTATTAATGATATTAAATTTATTATTATTATAAAAAATTTAATCGACTTCAAGTTTAGGTTCAAGTTTTAATACTGAAAAATTGATCTACTAGTAGTAGTACTAGTACTACTACTACTAGTACTACTAGGTCTACAGTAGTAGTAGTAGCCTATGATTACAGATTACTATTACGTACTATAAGTATTAGTCTATTAGTAATACATGTACTATTAGATTACTCTTAGTATTGCTATTCGATTTACTGTTGGTATAACTATATAAGAATTGAGACTAGGTATTTCAGTTTCGCACTATTATTTATATAAATATTTGTATTAACTTTAAGTATTACTATTAGTAATCACAATTAGTATTGATATTGCATCTCCTATTAGGATTACTGGTATTACTATTAGTATTAGTATTGTTGTATGAGTAATTACTAATTAGTATTAGTAATTTTTACTCATTGCATTACATTTACTACAAGTATAAATATAAAGTGTAAGTTACTATTATTGCTCTACTATAACTATCAGTATTAGATTTAGTGTTGCAGTTGGTTTTACTGCCAGGTCCCCTACCATCATTAAATTTATTTATAATGATAATCTTGGTGATTATCACGTAATATAAATTCACATGACTAGGTTAGCCACATTTATATGATCTGCTATTGTTGTAAACATAAAAATATGAGGTTAGTGTTAATAAATCATTTGCTAGGTAAGAGTGTAGAATAAATAATTGGCCAGAGATGAGTGTAGAAGCTGCCAACTCATGAAACAACTACACCTGACCTAACAAAAGCACAAACATGTTAAATTAGTATGTTTCACATCACCATAGTTTCTATTAGATGATAAGAATAGCAAACTAGCAGTTGATGGCTTTTTCCCTGGCTGGTGGAAGAGTGAATCTAAGTAACATATTAATATCTTGGTGTGTTAGTGGATCAGAATTTGAGATTTCATGAACATGTACAATCAGTAGTTACAACAG
The DNA here is from genome assembly GCA_964035545.1 of Bugula neritina. Lineage (NCBI taxonomy): Eukaryota > Metazoa > Bryozoa > Gymnolaemata > Cheilostomatida > Bugulidae > Bugula > Bugula neritina. The sequence goes on along the minus strand of OZ037772.1, from coordinate 2,268,143 downwards.
TATCAAGAAGAATGTATATTGTGAAGAGTTTTGCATATCTTAGCTCTAAACCTCTAGCAAATATGTTATTCAAAAGTTCCATCTTGTCCCGCATCGCCTATTGTCTACCTACTATTTTTACTTGTATCTATGCCAGTGATAAAAAAGCCATTCGAAGGATTTTCAAAGATTGCTCAAAACTTGGGATTGAGTATCTAAACATTGACTTGCACATTCAGAAACTCACTAAAGAACTTGCTATCAAATATATAGCAGACAATGACCATTTTATCAATAACTTTCTGAGTCAATGCCCTTCTGGAAGATATCGAACTATCAAATATAGAGGGGCATGGGGCAGAGATAGCTTCTTGCGACATCTTGTAAATACTTTAAACGAGCTTTTATTTTAAATAGTCTAACAGAGTTTTGACTTTTTCTCTTAATTTTGTTCATGCCTAGTTATGTTATAATCAGCATTTGCACTGAATTTTGCAACGTGTTGTCATGTTTGTGATATGTAATAAATCAATCAATCAATCAATCAATCAATCAAATCATGCATCACCAACACTGCAGAAATTTTAAAATGAATTTTGTCATTTAGGTTATTGAGAAAACAAAGTATTTTCAACACCCAGCACAAAATATTTCATGAAACTATGTTTTCTCCCACTGCTATGTTTCCCCCTATTTTGTGTCTTAGCGTGAGCCCACGCAATGTATCTAGCCCAAAAATGGGCAGGTAACATTGTAAAACTGGCTGATATCTTTGAATGAGGGGATAAGCAGCTGAGCCTAATTGTGCTGTTTGTTCATAAAAGTAATACATAACTCACTGGTATTCATGTTTCACTTCTCCTCTATATATTAGAAACACTTGAATAGTGATGTTCAATAGAAGTAGAATAATAGTGTTCACTGAAGCACACAACATTGCTTCATATTTATTGTATAAGGAGTTTGAGTCACCAGCAAAAACCTATTCAGTGATTACAATGGAAACAATACAGCCTTTGTTAGAGAGTTAAAGCTGTGAGCTCAGCATGTTGTAGCTGACTATCATGTATACCAGTTTTATTAACTGCCTTTGTTTAACATTATTTTTCATGTCTTTATTTTGTATGGTTTATTGTTAAGGGTTAAGTCTTTGATTTGGAAACCTTCACAGATGTAGTGTGAAATATTATGCTAAGAGTATGTGTATCTTTTACAGGATTTCCTTATCATATAACCAAGATGGCAGAATCCAGAGTTGTGAAAAAGAGACTAAACAATTCGTATCGCTGTGGGTACTGCTCGCAGTACTTCAACAAACTTGAAGACCCCAGAACTCTGCCCTGTCTGCATGTGTACTGCATGAGATGTTTGAAGACTGACATCGGTGGTAGGAAGGATCATATCAGATGTGCTTATTGTAGGTGAGTTACAGTACATAACACAATATATCATGTTATAGGCTTGCGTATGATTTTCTCACTATCATCTAGGAGTTGTCTGATCTATGTCTATGACAAGCAAACAATACTGTATATTCTATGTGAACTCTGGTTACTAACTTGTGGAGTGTGTGGATATCTTTTCATTAGGTAGAGAAAGTAACTGTTATGTAGATTGCACCATCAGCTGTCCTCTCTTGTTGAATTGTGGTATACTGTTGGATGTCATGGGATTGGGGTTGTCTCCTCATTATATTATTTTGTTCTCATACAGTACAAGACTTGTTAGACCAACCTTTTTCATATCATCCCCACTTTCATAAATGTTTACTATTAATTATCCCCCCTTTAAAAAACGAAAAAATCCATGACTGACATAATGATAATATAGATTACTATGCAATATTTTTCCTATTACATTTGAATATAATATAGTTATTTCTGATAATTATATTATGCATGTATGAAACACAGAGCAGTTCAATTATTAATATTATGGCTGCAGCTGATGACATTGTGTCAGCTTGCTTTCAAACCTCCCACCCCAACCCCTAAACCCCAACCCCAAAATTGTAATTAAAACACATTCATGTAGAAGTAGACTGAGATGGCAGAACTGGTTAAATAGATAAGCTAAGATGAATGCTTATAGATATACATGTACATGTAACTTGCAAGAGCTCAAAAGTCTTTAACAAACTGCTTGAAATTTTCAAAATCGAAATCCAGGCTCCCCCTAAAAAGCCCAAATTCCCTCTTATAGGGGGATTCTCCCAGGTTGGGAACCACTGTGTTGGATTGACTTGTGTTTACTATCTTCTTTCCTGCAATTAGAAACATGTATGATGTTGTCATGACAACAGAGTTGCTGTGGCACAAAGTACAGTTTACTAGTATGTAGTGATTGTGTAGTGAGAGTGGAGTGTCTGGTTATTGTCCATGGTTATGTGTAATCTGTAAGGAATAGAATTATATTATTTTAATATAATGTTGAGAGAGGTACTTTTATGATGGCAGTTTGCTCAATAGCTTTAGTTCTTATGCGATAGACTCATAGCTCTAGAGTCTAGAGTCTAGCAGCTGCTACTATTACCACTAGCTGTTCAAAGTTCTGCCAACATCCGGGCTGCCAAAGCATAATAGCCATTGACAAGGCCAAGCAGTCACTGGGAAATTATTTGACTGAAGAGCAGGTCTTATGACAATTAGTAGTCAGTCCCTAAGACAGGAAACAGTGATTCTGTGACCTATTTAGTTAAATTCAATGCTGAAATTTTGATAGAATATTAGATAGCCATCACAATTGTATTTGGTACAATGTAATATTATGGGGTGTCAATCAGTGTCTAATATAATCTGTGAATTGAGTGTTTCCTTTAGCTTTGATGAGTTGGTACTTCTTCTACCATCAGTCAGTTGTATTAAGTGTTGCTTTGTACTGAGTCATGAATAGTGTTGAGGATTTGGGCCTATATTATGCCAACCCCCCCCCCCCCTCTGACTTAGACTGTGATCCAACCTGCTGCACATACATAGTAGTACTACACTGAAGATAGTTAAATGGATTACTAACTACAACTTATCCTATCACTGCGTTGAATGAATGCGTACGGATGCCCGTACGGATTACATCGAAGGAAAAACCACACGTTCCTATGCAATCCGTACGAAGTTATCTTCTCTTTGCAACTGTGACGGCCGAACTAAAATGATAATTAATATGGCCAACTTTGAGTTTGAGTTCATGCACAACGACAATTTTTTAATTCTGTCCCCATTTTTGATAGATTAAATCAACTAAATACACAAACTTTGAGTCAGTTTATTTAAACTATAAACCAATGAAAGCATAACGTATTTCTTGATCGATAAACAAAAGCTTAAAGTTGCGTTTATACCTTCACGATTTTCGGTCAAAATTTCAATTTGGCCGGGTTGAAATTTCTCCTAGTTGCATTGCATTGTAAAAGCCACTCGTTGAAATTTTTGTACTGTGATAACTTAATCGGCCAATTTTGGAATAGGAGTAATAACTCCTTGTAAACATCATTATTTAGTTATTACTTTGGCGATTAGACAACGTACTTATAAGGTTATAATTATATAGCCTACGCCTTCTCAATTATCGCTTTTATGGTTTCCGCTTCACTAATTCACGACGTTTACAAAAGGCATCAAATAGCTATTATGCGAGTCAAATTTCAATTTCAGAAAGTGAGCAACCGCATCAATATGGTTTCAACGAGTTTCAGTTTGACTATAAAGGGGTACCCGGACAAGCATTATTAACTTAAACTCGGTACTTTTTTCAGCAGAGGTATAAACGCAACTTAAAAGTAATTTAAATTTTCAAAATGAAATTAGCTGTCAACTTATTTTTAGCTTGAGAAAGCTTTGGCTTGCAGAATAGTTTTATAAATTTAAGATGATTAGTAATTATTTTAAATAATAGCAGCTAGGATAAATAAAATAATTTAAATTTTTAAAAGTCGAAGTACACTTTAGCGTAGGTTGTAACCTATAATTATTGTTAGCATCGCGTAACTATGTAACTAGCCGCCACAAATGCTGATCTCTGCCTCCGGCACAAAAAGTTTCATTCGATTTAACCGAAGGAACCATTTCCATGATGCGCATAATGCGAAGGAAAATTTTCATCGAAGGAGCCGTTCGGTGTAATTTCCGGCTGCGGTTTTGCTTCGATGCAACTGTTTCCATAGAGCGAATGAGAAAATCCATTCGCATAATGCGATAATGGAAACGCAGTGTATGACTCACTCTTCTTATGATAGCTGCACGAGATAGGCAACACTCACACGTGACACGCACTCACGGTGCACTAGCTCTTGACACATTGCCAAGGATGATGAAATGACAGTTTCGCACCACTCCTAGCAGTTAGCGTAGGGCCACAAGGTGCGTATTTTCGCATGCGAAAATTGAAATCACAAGTAGCAAAGGTGTCCACTGTGCGCGTTGAGAAAACCTTCGCACTTGTCGCTCTGCATTTTCAACGCAAGTGCGAATCGTCACCTAATTGGCTGGTAGCTATTCAGCGAGCCCAATTTCTTTATTTAGTGCTATATTCCAGTAAATTGCGTTTTATTGAAAGCGAGTGCGATTTGAAAATGAAAGCTTTATTTATCACGCATCACTGACGCTACAGTGGACACCTTTGCTACTTGTGATTTTAATTTTCGCATGCGAAAATACGCACAGTGTGGCCCTAGGCTAAGAGTGGCAGGGAATAGTTGTAGTATGTTGTAGTATTGGCTCCTCAGAATTCACTCCTCAGTAATTAGTTGCATTGCACAAACTTGCAACAGAAGTGAATAATTATTGACAATGTGGCCTCCACTCAGTAGTTAACTAGTAATTTGTCTTGTCATTTTACAATACAAGTTACAGTTGAGTCTGTTTGTTGAGTAGCAGTTCTTTGTCATGAGTGACTATTTTCCAGCATATTAAGTACATAATATAGTCAAGTGTGTTTGTGTGATAGCCTGTGGTCTATATAATGAATGTGTGTCGATGAGTGATGAGTATTTATTTGAGTATTTGTCAAGGACATAGCTGTGTGTGTGAATGGAGTATTTCATTACTTGAGATATACTAAACACAGCTAACACAGGTAACATACTGATTGCTATATATTGTAGGAAAGATCACTATGACATCACAGATCCCACAGCACTACCAGTAGCTCAGCATGGAGACCCGTTAGAATACAAGTCTCCACCCAAACCTGCACCCATTCCCTGCGATGTGTGTAAAGGTGGAACTGAAGCTGCTGTGTTTTGTCTTGAGAGTCAAAAGAAATTGTGTCAGCAGCATCAAGAAGTGAGTCTTTCTTATATAATTTCTCAAGACTAGTTACTAAACCAGTTCTGGTTTGTGTGTAGAATATTATTGAAAAGAAATGTTGAGTCTGTGTGACTTTTTATACTAAACACACAGTTTCACAGTGCAGTGAGTCAACTATAACAGACTTGTTGGTGAAAATACAACCAACTAAACTGTTGACCTTTATTATACAGAATCACAGAGAGCTGATGGGAGATAGACATCAGTTTATTGACATTGAGGTCTACAGAGCTTCTCCCCAAAGATATACTCTAACTGAATGTGAACATCATAAAGAGGAACAGCTGACAGAAGTGTGTTCCAAGTGTCACCAGATATTCTGTATGAGATGTGATATGAGGACTGGCTGTAAGGATGAGACAGGTATTTACTCTCTGTTTCTATTTCTGTAGAAAGAAGCTGAGAAATGTTACAAGAAACTGTTATTTATTATTTTATAATTAAAGTGAGTTATGTAACAGTAAAAGAGAAAGTAAGTTTGTCAGCATTAAGGTTTGTGTGAGACAGAAGTGGATAGTGCAGGAGTTTATATTCTCACTGTTATGTTGAATATTTAGTATATTTCATCCTTCAAGTGTCTGTTCCCTTGATAAGATGGTATAGGCATAGCTTTAACTCAGTGGTGTCCCACCTTTTTCATACCCTCCCTCTTTTTATAAATGTTTTCTATTAAGTTTCCCCCCTTTTGAGAAACACTGTAACTTATATTCATAAAGAAAATCAGGGTACAGATTTTTTCCAGAAAAGGCCAGTGTGTTTGACATGGATCAGTGTCTGTCACAACTTCAGTTTAGTCATAGTTATACATATACATGTAACCTGGAAAACAAGGCAAGAGCTCAAAGAGCTGGTAAACTGTGGGAATTTTTTAGAAATGAAACCCCTGAAAAACCCAAATTCTCTGCAGGGGGAATTCTCCCAAGGTTGGGAGTCACTGCTCTAACTTTTTCAATTATATTATTCCAAGTGCAGTGATTAATGAGCTAACCTGTGAAATATTTCTAGTCCAACCAACTGTCTAGTAATTACATAGTATGTGTGTAGTGATACATCATCAACCTGTAGTTAGAAGTATAGTGATTATTGAGCTAACCAGTGAATATAAATGACATCTTTCTAGTCCAAGTCCAACTGTCTAGTTATTACATAGTATGTGTGTAGTGATACATCATCAACCTGTAGGTACAGGTAGTAGGTGTAGAATAAGTACAATATCATATCTATAATAATGCTTTTATAAATAGTGTGATTTTATGTATACAGAGGAGACAGTAGCATTCCATGACCTGGCATCTTTGAGTGATTTGTCTTGTGAGTTACGAGAAAGTCTGACTGGTGGAATAGAGACTCTGTCTGAGAAAGTTGCAGAGTTGAATGACATCTCAAAGGATGCCTGGAAAGAACTGAGTAAAATAGAAGATGAAGTGAAGAAGATGGTTGCCAGAGTAAACGCTGTGGCTGACGCTCAGGTATGCTGACATGGTGATGTCATTTAGTGTATTTCTGTTTGTCTGAAATTGGAATTTGCATTTGGTTTTTGAGTTGTAAATAGAAATGAATTTCATTTACCACTAGAATTAACTGGCCATTGAAGTATTATCATTTTGTGTACAAGTAGCAGTAGTCATTCATCACATGTTACTCAGTGCAGAGGAACCTGTCAATACAGATGACTCACTCATCCTTCTGCAACTGTCAATCACTCACACAGAGAGGTTGGCTGTGTGAGTGATTGACAGGTGTCAGGAGGAGGAGACTAGTCACGTGATGTACTAGCTCTCTGCTGTGTATAGAGTGTCACGTGACTGAGTCATTGTCCACTCAGTGGGTGATCTGTCACTTTCATTTCAAGTGCAGAGGTTGTGAGGTGCAGATGTAGTTATACTGTGTTACTATTTATTAGATAGCAGAGATTAGAAAGAGAGCTACAAACCTGAGGCTAGAAATATATGGATATTTGAAGAGCTGCACACAGATAGTCGATAATTATAGAATAGAGCTGGCCTTGAGTAAGACAATGGGCAGACAGTCTCTGCTGGACACAGTACAACATGCAGTTGATAAGTTCAATGATGCAGGGATTGTGAGAGACTACAAAGAGATGAGTGAGAAGGTGGAAAAGGCTACAGATATTGGTGTAATAGAGAAGTGTGTACTTCCAGACAGCATCTTGGTACCAACATGTAGGTGGAGTCTATAAATAGTAACACTAACTATAAATAACTTTCTGCTTGTAATCAGTTGAATTGCTTTCACTGAATATTTTAATAGTAGAATAAGTAGATAGAGTTTATTTATTAGAGAATTGAGTTTTGTTCTACTCTCACATTATGAGACATTTCTGCAGTGTTTCAGAGTTTATGATGTATAAGTGAGCTGCTAAACTGTGTTATGCTGACTGCCTGCTGTCAGTATTAACAAGATATTCTCACTTAGACCTGTGCATCACGTAGCAACTTGTAGTAACTACAGACTGCTTGTATTTAAACATCTTTTTATTTTAAGTTTGAAAAGCTGTTCCCACCTCCTCAGGTGATGAGATTCTCAAGTTATAGAATTGTTATTTTGTTGTTGCAGACAGTGAAGACAGTCTGGGACTGAAGCTGCTGCAGCCACCATCTTCTCTACAGTCTGATGGACTTTTTGTACGTGACTGGTGTCACACAGTAAACATCTCAACTGATGGACATCTCATGTGTCGGACACTAGTAGGTGTAAAAGTAATAAATAGAGAGACTCTGGGTACTATCAGCTCAGTGAAACGCACCAACACTACAGAGTGGGGGGAGATAATCCAACCTGAAGGGGTGATGGTTGGCAGCTGGTATAACAGAAAGGAGGAAACAGCTGAAGTCTCACTT
>OZ037772.1:2145000-2255000 GCA_964035545.1 Bugula neritina | reverse complement strand
TATTATAGATGATACATTACCTTGTTTGGCCTCAATAGTATTGATGGTATACTACCTTGTTTGGCCTCAATAGTATTGGTGGTAGACTACCTTGTTTGGCCTCAATAGTATTGATGGTATACTACTTTGTTTGGCCCTAATAGTATAGATGGTACACTACCTTGTTTGGCCTCAATAGTCTTGCTAACAGCACAACTTACAAGATTCAACTAATTTAACTTGTTGAGATTTACATGAATATAATACATATGAAATGTGAAAATAGCATTAAAAGTCAAGCAAGGAATTCACATTTTGACACAATTATATACTTTCACTTGAAGGTAAGCTTGATGAACCAATATGAACTGTTCACAGAGTTTACTGTGTAGGATTAGCACCTAGAATATTTAGTTACATCAAAGCTAAGTGAAAAATCTAACAGTTGATTTATTCTGTTGAAAGTTAATGTGTTGAGTATTGATCTTATTACCCAACTTCACCCTTTTTACTGTAGAGTTTGTTGATGTAAGTTCACTTAATTAAACTATCCTCATGCAAGAAGTGGGGGTGGAATATTATTGTGAATTTATGCTTTACTTGTTATTATAGGGTCTATTTAGGCAAAACTATTTCACCAGGTTTGTGATTGCTAACACTTTATTCTATTTATTTCAAGATACTAATAAAACTGTACAACTATCAAAAACACGTTCCATAATAAGAGAGAGAATATACAAGACTTTACAATAACAATTCCAAGTGCTCTCTGCCTGCTAGTCAAATAGACTAGGGCCCACTACAAGTATTCAGCTCCGCCTACTACTAATTATTAACAGTCACTGATTGGCCATCACGATGGCACCATCACACTAGTTGATCTGCATGCTGCAAAATGCATCATGTCCTCTAGTTAAAGTGTGTGCATGGAGTTGTCCTTTCGATATAATAACATAATGTACAAAATCTCTGCAATATGCCATCTGGGATATCTGTATGAGAAACTTAACCAATCAACTAGCAGCATCTTCACTATTCAATGAAATTATCAAACTATATTATTCAACTGTAACATTATCCTAGTGAAACCTCTTATCTGTTCCTCCTATTCACTAATCATCAAATTATTCTCCTCTACCAAATCAATACATTGTGCAGACTCCATACTTAATCTCCTCTACATACAGTTTATATTCCAGCTATCAGAGTCATGATTCTACATCACATGAATGTTCTCTACTTTAACAAGAGAATAGCCAACTATAAAAACCTGCTATAGCACACAATATAGCAACCTGTTATAACATGACATACAGTACATCAATATTCATTCACTACACAAAATATCTCAATACACATAACAACTGGAGCTGCTGAAGTTCAATGGCTTATATAAGTTGAATTGAACAAAACACTACGTTGTTCTTCAGCATATCAACTAGTATGAGTAGTGTGGAGAGATCTTTTATATATATATAAACTTGTGTTTGAAGGAAATATTAAATTATATTATTCCTCTTAGTATCACATGTAGCATGAATATCAACTTATAGTTAGTGAGTTACTAGAAGTTTCTTTGTAACGGAAACCAGTCCGGGTTCCCCTGCAGTTCCATCTCAACGAGTCTGGCCTGAGCTGAGGTCACCGCATGATGACATCATTCACTAGGTTCTTCTTGGTGTCTGGAAGTTTTCCACCAGTTACTCCAGTGACTGAAAATGAAGTACTAATACCAGTGACTCGGTCTCAAACTTACTTACTGAGTCATTGTGATTATTAGTTGATGACTTAATGTTTTAGTGAAGTTATAGTTATAGTTAACTTATAGTCCTACTGACACTAATAGCTAATGTGCCATTCAGTCTCATCTTCATTCTCAGTAATTGTAATACTGATATTAAGACTAACTAACGCCTAATGCTAAGTTCAACTACTAATTATTACACTACTAGTACTACTACTACTACTAGAAGTAGTGGTGGTGGCAGTAGCGGTAGCAGTAGTAATGGGAGTACTAGTAGTAGTAGTACTAGTAGTGTAATAATTAGTAGTTGAACTTAGCATTAGTAGCCGGTGAATGTGAAATATATAGAGGTCAAGAGGTCACCAGACTATCACCAACTTTCCATGTACCGATCTCAGATCGATCTCAGCGAGATCGATCCATGGAAAGACGCCAAAGATCGATCTCCGTCGATCTGAGCTGGTCGGTCTGTGGAGCTCGAACTCAGATCGATCTCATGTCAATAAGACCATGGAAAGACACCAGATCGATCTGAGAAGTAGAAAAAGACTGCGTGCTACAATGTTGTCTGCTAATAAAAATGATAACTTATTGATAATTACTAAGCAAAGTATTAAATAATCATGATAGCCACCTTTTCAGATGCCAAAACTTTGACTTTCAGTACAATGATTAAGAAAACTCAATTATATGCAGAAGAAGGTAAAAAAAAATGGGAGAATTTAAAATGAGTTCAAATGACTATATTAAAACTCAGTTTCATAAGCTATTTCCTTTGTAATTTTAAGCCTAACAGTCCTGTAAGTTTATTAATAATCTGCAAGGGCCACACCCACTCCCGAAAGGGCCACACCCACTCCAGAAAGGGCCACACCCACTCAAGAAAGGGCCACACCTACTCAAGAAAGGGCCACACCCACTCCAGAAAGGGCCACACCCACTCCAGAAAGGGTCACACCCACTCCAGAAATGGCCACACCCACTCCGGAAAGAGCCACACCCACTCTAGAAAGGCCACACCTACTACAGAAAGGGCCACACCCACTTCAGAAAGGGCCACACCCACTTCAGAAATGGCCACATTAGAGGGAATTCATAGTTTATCAACATAAACATAGTCTGTGGTAAATATTAGGTCTGTGCTAAACCCACTTGCTTTCTGTAAATAACACCAGACAAAATGAAGAATGACTCATACCTCAGCCTTAGGTTGCCCCTGGATCTGCACAAAGTAGGCTGGTATTCTGTGCCCCCACCATAGCTGTCTGGAGATACACCAGTCCCTGGAGTTCCTCAGGCATTTGTACCAAGTGACTGTGTGATAGTCTGGTATGATCTTTAGCTTGCCTGATTCTACTATCTGCAGTATACATACTATGCTATAGATATACTATGCTATAGATATACTATGCTATAGATATACTATGCTATAGATATACTATGCTATAGCTATACTATACTATAGATATACTATGCTATAGACATACTATGCTATAGATATACTATACAGTACTAATAGATATACTATACAGTACTAATATATTATATACTATACAGTACTAATATACATACTATGCTATAGATATACTATGCTATAGATATACTATATTATAGATATACTATGCTATAGATATACTATACTATAGATATACTATGCTATAGATATAATATGCTATAGATATACTATGCTATAGATATACTATGCTATAGATATACTATGCTATAGATATACTATGCTATAGATATACTATACAGTACTAATATATATACTATACAGTACTAATATATTATATACTATACAATACTAATATATACATACTATACAGTACAAATATATATACTATACAGTACTAATATATATACTATACAGTACTAATATATATACTATACAGTACTAATATATATACTATACACAGTACTAATATAATATATATATTATAAATAATATAAAATACAAGTACCTCTACAGCCTTGGTTGCCATATCGTCACACGCCACATACCACTGTGGTTTGGGTATCGGCTCAATGATATCTTTAGATCGACTATAACACAAGAGACCACGGTGTGGAGGTCATTGTTACCAGACAGACACACATAGTAACAGTTCAACTCAACAGCTTTGTAAAATATAGTGGATATGTTAATGGAGCTATTCTTTAGGAGAACAAGAGAGGACAACTTTTATTTCATTGAGATCTGCAGCTATGAGTCATTTTACTTAATTTAGCAGACAGAGCCATATACCTCTAGCTTTTAGCTATTGTTCACAGTTGAGCTGCTAATTCAACATTTTAATGTAAGAAACTATACACATTAGCAGCTAAACTGTGAAAAATAGCTAAGAACCAGATATATTAAGTTGACTAATTGTGAAACAGCCAAAATAGGAAAATAAGACCTTGTAGTGCAGTGAGCAAGGCAAGTTCAAGCCATACAACTTCAACATGTTGCATTACAGAAGAAAGACTTGCTTCATTTTGGTAAATAACTATAAGTAATATTGGGAGTTACACCACCTATGAGTAACAACATGGAGTTGTGTTTCTTTTCATAAACGCAAAAAGGTAAAAATTACTTGTTTCTTCGAGGTAGCACAACTCCTGATTGTGTGACATTTTTCTAAGTTGAAATGGTTTTTTCTTGCATTATATATTATATAATGCAAGGAAAAACCATATCAACTTAGAAATATGTCACACAATTAGGAGTTATGCCACCTCTTTGTCAAAAACACGGAATACTAGATTCACACACCAAAAAGTACTCGTTGCTATATAAATAGACTCCAATTTAGTTCTCCCTCCGTATCTCAGTAAGCTGAGGGACCTGACACCTCAATTCATGACATAGTAGAATTCTTACCATAGCAGAATACTATATAATTTAACACACGGATCTGTTAAATTATTTTGTCCCTACACACAAAAGGCTTTGAAATATGAATATACAGGACAACAGGCTATGAATATACAGGACAACAGGCTATGAATATACAGGACAACAGGCTATGAATATACAAGACAACAGACTATGAATATACAGGACAACAGGCTATGAATATACAGGACAACAGGCTATGAATATACAGGACAACAGACTACGAATATACAGGACAACAGGCTACGAATATACAGGACAACAGGCTATGAATATACAGGACAACGGGCTATGAATATACAGGACAACGGGCTATGAATATACAGGACAACAGGCTACGAATATACAGGACAACAGGCTATGAATATACAGGACAACGGGCTATGAATATACAGGACAACGGGCTATGAATATACAGGACAACAGGCTATGAATATACAGGACAACGGGCTATGAATATACAGGACAACAGACTACGAATATACAGGACAACAGGCTACGAATATACAGGACAACGGGCTATGAATATACAGGACAACGGGCTATGAATATACAGGACAACGGGCTATGAATATACAGGACAACAGGCTATGAATATACAGGACAACGGGCTATAAATATACAGGACAACAGGCTATGAATATACAGGACAACAGGCTATGAATATACAGGACAACAGGCTATGGATATACAGGAAAACGGGCTATGAATATACGGGACAACAGGCTATGAATATACAGGACAACAGGCTATGAATATACAGGATAACAGGCTATGAATATACAGGACAACAGGCTATGAATATACAGGACAACAGGCTATGAATATACAGGACAACAGGCTATGAATATACAGGACAACAGGCTATGAATATACAGGACAACGGGCTATGACTATACAGGACAACGGGCTATGAATATACAGGACAACAGGCTATGAATATACAGGACAACAGGCTATGAATATACAGGAAACAGAGCACCTGTCCCAAACTCCATCTCCACAAAGTTGTCAGCCACAATAGGTATTCTCCTGTCAGCAAAAGGATGTCTCACGAATTTCCCGTGTAAGTGTTTGTATCGGCCGTCTTCAGGGTGGACAGCCACGGCAGTGTCACCTACAATAGTAACCAGACTTTATAGTCTCTCACAGTATTGAGTTTTGATATTTACTGAGTGTTTACCAGATCCAACTTCACAGTCACTATACTCAGAGTACACAACTCCCAGTAAGTTAGTATCAAGCTAACTAACCACTAACCTCCCTATTCACGCTTACCGTATCGTATCGTAACAGCAAATATCAGCCATTTTTACAAATGTCTGAGCTTCCTGTACGGTGTTGCGGTACGGTAGGATCAAGCACTGCTTGATTCAAATAAGTTGCGGCGGACTCCTATTGGACAGAAAAACTTTTGCGTTTATTCATTGGATATAAATGTCCAATGTAGCGTCATAGATCGTACCTAATAGCGGACTTTGAAAACTTCAACCCGCACCTTAAACCAAAATGGAATAATAAAATTAAAGAACTTAGGCTATCTCAAGTTCTCCACTACTGCTCCTAAGTGAGAAAGTGAGAATAGTTAGAGAGATCTACTGGAGTCACTTCAACTGGCAGCAAGAGTCAGCTATTATTACGTTGCTAAGCAACAAAGCTATTAGTGACATTGATGTCTACTAACCCAACATAGTTTCTAATCTAGTTGTGGCCACAATGATCTCTTCGTCAGAATCTTCTACTTTATATGCAAACGAAAGGAGAACTCCGAACTCCACCTTCTCCTTGTAGCCCGGCACAGAGAGCATAGTCCTTCCTGTCAACTCTACTTTGTTTACCTGCAATCAGTGATACAACTCTCTCAGACTATACAGGTCAAAGGTTAAACTGTAGTGTGTGCTTCTGAGTCACTGCGTTCTCATTCTTTTCTATTAGTTCATATAATGTATATGAATGCTCGTACGAATGAATATGTGGCTGTGGTCTCATTGATGTATTCATTCGAAGATAGTCATAATGTAATATATCAGGCTGTGTCTGGATACTACTATTAGGTTAGTTACCACCAACACACAAGTCTCGCAGTGAATAACCAGTTGACGTACACACAGCCGGGAGTCAGACTTATACTGTACGGTATACCTCAATATCAGAGATGGCAGAGTTGAGAGTACAGGACCAGTTGACCAGTCGGTTAGCTCTGTAGATCACACCTTTCTCGTGCATTCTGATAAACGCTTCGTTCACCGCTTTTAAAGATTTCTAATAAACAAGTATATATGAGTCATGTGTCAAGTGTGAGCTGATTGGAGACCTGGCCTCATGATTAACCAATCATAGAGAGGATAACACACTGAGTCAGTAAACAGTCGACACGGCATATAGACTCCACTACTCAAACATAATACATGTATAGAGAGGATAACTCCTCACCTCATCCATAGTGAACGTAGTTCTGTCCCAGTCATAAGACCCGCCCACTTTCCTCAACTGATGGTAGATTCTGTCTCCTTTTTCATAGAAATTATATAATAACACTGACCAATCATTGTGCTGCAAAACTTAGTTATATTAGCAACTTAAATAATGAGTCCAATGATAGAGTGTGATAAAGTAAACCTATATTTAACTTTTTGTATATTCAATTATATATAAGAATTTTATCATATTAACGCTATTATATTGTCTTATATCAAACTGTAGCAACTGCACACCAATAAGATAAAATAAAAACTCAAACCCGAATACTAAGTCGCTGTGAAATGCAGTTTTATTCTCTTCTCTAGTGCGTTTTTTCTCGACGACAACTTGAGTGGCTATTCCTGCTAGTCACATCCGGGTACAAACAGTGTCACCTTCCCATTCATCCGGTGCCTGACAATACAACAGAACTGACACCTGCAGACACTTGACAACGCAAGCATATCAGACACCTGCAGATATTCTGGAAAGGTGCTGAGAGAAATATCTGTGGTTGAAACAACATCAATATAATAAATGAATGACTTACGCCAACCGGTACTTAACACAAATTTTCTCAGCATTCAAAAAAGAATCAACAGGGAGATGTTCATAGCCTGTCTGTGGAATATCTCAAAGTGAGTTGGCAAGATGCCGAAATGCCATGTAGTCACCACCAGAGGAATGGTGTCTACTGTTACATGCTATAAGCTACATACACCACCAGTTTAGTGACTAGGTAAGTACGGAGTTGTCTCATCTATATGAATGAACATCTCACCACCGAACTATCGCATCCTCAACTGCCCCCGTGAGGGCGTGTCCTAGGTGAAGAGTCCCGGTCACATTAGGGGGAGGGATCATGATGATAAACTTCTCTTCAGGTGTGAGTTTCAGCACATCTCTACCTGTTACAAAGCAACCAATCCCATCTCTCTCGGTTACAAGGTAAAAAGCAACCAATCACAGTACCTGTTACAACAGAGTAACAAATCACACCTCTACGTGTTAGAAGTAACCAATCACACATTATAGACTTTACTATGATGAGAAGTGTACCTTTGAGATTATACTCAGGTTTGAAGAATCCTTCCTTCTCCCACCAAGAGTACCAGGCAGCTTCCACATAGGACGGGGAGTAAGAATCAGGCATGGGACACGTCGTGTCTAGAATAACAGAAAACTATAAAGTATAGGGGAGCAGCTGTGGTCTAGGGGTTAGAGGGTTTGTCTAGTGAACACAAAGCCATTGTTTGACAAAGGCCACTGGTGATGTTAAGAAGAGCATCCAGTCATAATTGCTCCTCTGCCACATCTAAATAAGTCCTTAGCCTGTTTTAACAAAAATGCTTTCCACCAGGAGTCTCTCACAAGGATGGTGACTATGCACTGATATTTAGATATACTAAGTTGAGACTTGTCTTCTACTGGTCCATACAGTTCAAATATGATAAACACATGTATAAATACAATAATCTATTCATGGCCCATAGTCTAACCACCAACCAGGACGAATAAATAAGACGGTGGCCTGACACTACTACTACAACTTATATAACTTATACACAGCAGATTGTTAGGAGTATTTGAATCTGAGGCTATCCAATGTATGAGTAGGGCAGCCCTAAATGTAGGATATTGGATTACCATGTCCTATTACTTCAGTCTAAAGCAGTTTTTATACCTTCACGATTTTCAGTCAGAAATACAATTTTGATGAGTTGCATTTCATTGTAAAAGCCAATCATCAAAATTTTTGCTTTGTGCATGCTTAATCAAATAATTTTAGAGTAACAATCAAAGGGAATGATAACTCCTTCAGATATGGGGTATTCATGTTTATAATTACATCGGCTGTCTTTTTCAATTATCACTTTTATGCTGTCAACTTAATTTATTACGTTTTCAAAGGGCATCAAATAGTGATTAAGCGAGTTATATTTGAGTATTGCAGAGTGAGCTTCCTTATTAATATGATTTCAACAATTTTAAGTAAGACTATAGAGGGGCGGGAAACACTGAACTCCTTTCAGTAAAGATAGAAACGCAACTTCAGTTTAAACTGCTTACACACATAACTGTGTGTTCACTACCGAGCAGTGTACACTGATATATCAGTGCTTCAACTGAAACTTGTAAGTAAAGGAATGAAGAGCTCAATTGAGTATAAAATGTAGAGAATAATTGAACTGAACCTTTCTTATGGCCAACTGGTGTGTCCACGTTATACGTTACTACAGCCTTCTCCTTTTTCTCTTTCACTTTTTTCTAGAAAAAAAAAATCAAATTTTGAAGAAAATAAAATGGAAATTGTTAGCTACAGATACAGACAACTTCCAGGTAAAAGTACAGCCATACAGTCGCAATACGAATATGAAATTCAAGTAACACTTTCATGTAGAAGTACAACCATAAATACGAATAGAAAGTAACACAAGTATATACATTTAAGAGCAGTAGTGTAGAAATCGAGATAGCCTAGGTTCTTTAATGTTATTATCAAATTTTGGTTTGGGGTGCGGCTTGAAATTCTAACAAGAACACAACTTCTCATGCTACATTTCTAATCTATAACAGAGGCTTTTCTCAATTTCTCCATTACTGCACCTACCTTAGTATATATATAACTTGTAACTAACTAAACAGACACCTCAGTAGTCGTGGCAGACTCTGCCTTCTGTTTAGCCTGCTTAGCTTGAAACTTGGCTAGTTTAGCAGCTTCAGCAGCTTCTTTCTTCAACTCTTTCTCAGATTTCATCTTGACCTCGCCAGTTGGCGCATCACCAGGGTTCTCTTCCGACATGTTCGTTTATTGTGAGACTTCCCTTAAAACACAATCAGCCGGCATGGAACTAATAGGTATCTCAATACTAAACATACAAACTATTGACCCAGTATAGTTATAGACAGATATCTTAATACTAATAATATAAACTACAGTAAAAATAAATTAAAATGCAATGTTTACTTGCTGGATATGGCTATAAGGTGAAAGGGGTCACTGCCAGTGCCACCGTCAGAATTACTGCTTGATAGTACTATTACTATTAGTATATAACTATAAGTATAGATAACAATATAAATAAATAAACTACATTTGCAATTTAAAGAGAACTTAGTATTACTCCTGTACAAAAATACATATATACATAACCTTCAAAATTATAATGCCACTTACAAACAACCGTTCTTTCAAATATCTTCCTTGCAAGTGAACTACTAACGCTCTTTCAAATATCTCCCTTGCAAGTGAACTACTAACGCTCTTTCAAATATCTTCCTGGCAAGTGAACTACTAACGCTCTTTCAAATATCTCCCTTGCAAGTGAACTACTAACGCTCTTTCAAATATCTTCCTGGCAAGTGAACTACTAACGCTCTTTCAAATATCTTCCTTGCAAGTGAACTACTAACGCTCTTTCAAATATCTTCCTGGCAAGTGAACTACTAACGCTCTTTCAAATATCTTCCTTGCAAGTGAACTACTAACGCTCTTTCAAATATCTTCCTGGCAAGTGAACTACTAACGCTCATAAGAAAACATATAACAAAAGCTAAAGAATAGCTGAACAACCTGCAAAAAGCTAACATATTATACTTTTATTCAAATTTTGGCAAACAGCCAGGGTTATCTCCCTGGCGAATCTGAGAGGTGATAATATATTTTACTAGGTCAAACTTCGTAAAATGATTTACCAGGTAAATATATAAAAATTGTATATAAATAATTTTCTAAAGTTAATTTAAGTATTATTGTGGTAGTTTGAAGCACAATTTTCTCATGCATAACCCAGCTATAACTTAAAACAGCTACACTTGTATAAATGTGTGAATAAACAATAGCAATAATGTCAACATAAGCAGCTACTAGATTTTAATTGAATATAATAAATTTATCTTAATGAAAATGTAAATTATGTAAATTTGATCATAACTAAAAGTATATCATAATTGTAGACAACCACATACAGTGTTATGATTGAGCTATCTTTTAAAATTATGTTAAATTCAGAGTATAGAATTTTGCAGCAAGAATACTTCAGGAAAAAAGCATACAATGAAAAGCAGGACAAGTGTATTCCACCTGCTGTGAAGTGTCATAATAGAGTGACAGGTTGTGCATATAGATTACCTGCAGGAAAGTGTCAGAATGCATAGACAATGCAGCGTCTGTCATAAGACTCATGGCACCACACAGTTTGCAAAGCTCCAACACAGCTGTCAACAAACCGCAGGTGCTATCATGTACCGCCTTGTCTATGTTACTCAGCAGTGCCTGCGAACAAATATGGAGATATTACTCAAGAAATGAGCAGAATTCTTTTTATTTCAGAGATTTTTACATATATTCTTACATTAACATTAAAGGCATAAACTTTGAACATCTACATAAAATATTGGAGATATGTTAACTTTTTCTGCAACATCTGTAAGTTAAACAGCAAAAAACTAGTTTCTACCCAACATAAAATGTCAACCATTGGACAATCACCTGCATGAATTGAATGATGAGCCTGGATATCTTATTGCTGAGCTGTGACATCCTCTGCACAGTGTCTGCAAGGTGCTCGAGTCAATATCATCACACATACTGGAGCACAGCTGGCACTGTTCCAACAACACCTCCAATGAGGTCACCAGTTGCAGACAACATGCCTCTGTAGCTTCTTGACACTGGGAATCTTCTGGCTCTATTAGTTTGTATCATGAGGATATATTTAATACGATGTAATGTGATTGAATGGAGTTGTCATCACAATACAGAATAGTGATAGTTTTGAGCAACAAATCTTACATTATTATATGAACTTATTGAGAAACAGCATCTTGGGAACATAGGCTTTACATTACTACATTACAACACACACACATGTATAACAGAAGTTGAACAAAATACTTTTATATTCCCATCCTAAAAATTTCAATATTTTTGAAGTCAGTTGGGTTCTACCTTTTATATGTACACTGTTCAGTGGAATGCTATTCTAAACAAAGAAAGTGTTATTTACATTCATTAATTTTAGTTGCTAAGAGAGCTAAAGTTGCAGATAGTTCTTTTCCTTTCAGATAAAACGTGTTACATATGCACATGAATATGTTCAACTGATAATAGCAATTAAAATACAAATACCTTGCAACATAAAATAACACAACACCTGCAAAATACTGCTTACAATCGAATTTGCAGCTCTAACTGTAATATTGAGTCTACCCTGTGGTGTAATGGTAGCACGCTAGCGGGTGGAAAAGTTTTTAATTAAGTTTTGGGTTTGAAAAGAAATTAGGACTCACCTGCTGACGCTGCCTTGTAGCTCTCCAGAATGCTGCCAGCAGAGATTCTACACAACTCACACTGCTGCAGTATGCAGTCAAACACCTTCCTGCTCCCTACATTGGTTGCTATAAACAGTACAGAGCTACACGTATGAGATAAGAGTGGACTAACAGAATAGTCTCTGAGAATTTATATGAGAGGAGATTATTCCAAAACAGCCGAAACTAGGTTAGTGTTAAAATAATCCGACTTAATTAATGATTTTAGTAGTAAAACTACTGCTACTGTTGCAGGCACACTCAGCTCTCATGTGCCTCACAGACGTCTCAAACATAAGGTAGTGAACTGCTTCAATAATTGAAATTTTTGTAAAAAGGGTGACAAACAATTGAGTGAAGACAAAAAACAGAAAAAGTAACCGAATACCTTTATTTTTTGTAGACTGTAGGAGACGAAATCCTTGCACATGGAGAACATGGTACTGGAAGACATAAGCTTTGACCTTGACCTGCCTCTGACCTTCATAGATGGAGACTGTTGATTGGCTGAAGCAGAGTTGAAGACTAACTCCATAGAAGTGAGTTTATTCTCAGAGCTAAGAATCTCGCTCAGACTGTCAATAGAGAAACAAAGAGATAGAGCTGCTCTACTCATACGTGGTGGAAGTTGATAAATGTCAAATAAATGCCAACAATATTTCACTCATTTGTACTGGAAATTGAATGAAATCAGTAGAAAGTAAACGACATAAAATTATTTGAATTATCAAATAGCAAAGACGTTATGTTGTTGGCAATTTAATTAACTATTTTCTCAAATCAATGTTATAAAGTATAAAACATAGTCCCAGAAAAACTCCACTGACAAAAATTGAACTTAAATTGGTGATCGAGCCAGCCCTAACATGTAAACACTAGATTTATCCCAGTGATTAGGCCAACAAAACTAAACTATAAGATTCTTAGGCAGATGCGAGGAGTAGTTAGTGGAACTGTTATAGTGCAGATCATACTTAGCCTTAGTAGCTAGATTACCTGGTAACCTGCTGATTGAGGGAGGTCAAGGAACTCTTCCAACTGTCACCTGGGTTGGAGAAGACAGCCAGACACTCCTCATGAGCTGTGTTACTGTGAAGTAACTCTCGCATGTCTGCTAGTCTCTCCTCAAACTTGGACACAGTGAGGTGTGTGTATCTATTGAGTTGTTTATCCGTTACCTTGACAACCATAACATTGTCCACTTCTTCCTGTTCAAATACCTAGAACAGACAGACACATGGTGTGTAAAATATTTACATAAAAATTTATAAATTGATATAAATAAATAAACAAGTGTATGTGTGTGTGTGGATAATGTGAGTGTGCGTGCGTGTGCGTGTGTGTATTATTGACACAATCAAAGGCAAAATTCAAAATAAACAATTTTATCAATAGCTGGCTAGAAAGTACAGATCACATAATTTTTGTGAAAAAAAATCTTTTACACACGATAATTAAAAAACTAAAATAAAGATGCATATTTTCAATATCATCTGGTACATGCTTTAATTATGGCAGACACAAGGCATGCACAGAGAAAGATAATTTCTTAAGTAGATACTGTGGGTAATGCTGATGTGGACACTATGAACAATGCAAGTATTATACAGGAGTTGTCTACTCTTTGAAAACAGATAACTTACTGTAAGCATTGACTTGAGTTGACTCAGTTCATTGCCTTCCCTTATAAGAAGAGCGACCTTATAAAGGTCAGTTTTACCCCGCTCTACAAAAAATAGGAGCAAATCAGACTAACATTATACTGGGTTATTTTATCATGTAGTTCTCTTATCATACGTTACAACTCATGGTGGAAAAATATAAAAGAGATATTTTAATTTAGGAGGAAAAACTGAAAAGTAATCAAAACCGAAGATGAGGTCTAGCGGATTAATAAGAAAATTCTCACAACAAAGTAATTAGCAATGAAGGGTCAGAGGTCAAGCATACACCAAATCTAGCAAATTTATTATCTTCAACAGCCTCTCAAGGAAACCATGCCATGCCTAGTTCATGTCATAGCAACATACCGCTGGCGGGGGGGGGGGGGTGGGGTGGGGGAAAGCATGATTAGCAGAGACTTAGCAATTATAAACTGGAAAAAGCTCTCAAAAACACAATCAAAATAACCATATAGACAAACTTCACCCTTTCTCCTATAATATATATAAATTAAACACATAAACTGGAAATGCAGTCAGGAGAACATAACTCTGAAAATAAAACAATGAGCTGTGTAATTCTGTATGTTGATTTTTCAGGTTCAGCAAGTGTAGAGCTCAAAGGGTTACCAAGTGACTGATATTAATTTTTAATATTGCTATAGAATGCAATATTGAGTTTTAAAGGCAGTCATAAAAATGAAAAAGAAATCAAAATAATGGCGCTGTGATGAATACAGATAATTAAAGCTGAAACTTCTGAAATTTCTAAAACCACACTATGAGAGACTACGCCTTTGCAATCAACAATCGTAAATAAATGTTGTAAAAACTCAAATTTATTTTTTAATCGCTTCCACAACAATGCTGAAGGAGATGAAAACTATGAGTGAAAACAACACAACCCTTTCTCTCTTACAGATCTAGATTGAGTATAGATTCACCATAATCCATTAGTGGGTATCGAGACACCAAATTACTGACCCCTACTAACTAAAGCTCACCACTAGGAACTGAAGCTAGGCTTTTCACAGCCACTTCCTCTTTGCCTCTTTTTAGGTGTTTGAGTCCTGCAGACTGGAGAGAAAGCGCTGGGCCGAGGAGATGGTAGGTAAAGAGTCCGTCAGCACGGCAGTGTGTGTGCGCTGCTTTACCTGCAACGGAGTATTTAGAAATATTCTCAGCAAAAACATTTCAATCACTGACTGTGTAGTTACAGTGAAAGTATAATAATACCATAATATATAAGTCATCATAACATTGAAGTATACAATGATAACTAAACATATATGCCGAGTGATGACCAATGTGCGTGGGAACATTAATATATACACATCAAACGACCAATATGCTTGGGGAATACTAATGAAGACATGACTGTACACAAAAAACAGGCTTACCGATCATTCTGGCAAACAGGAAGTCCTTAGGAATGCCGGAGGACTTGCGTTTAGATGGGTCAACGCCGGCGGGGTGATTAAAGCGGAAATAGTGATCACCACCGATAATAACTCAGTCTACCTACAGACATGATAACAGGAAATCATTCAAGATTAAAAATATTACACTAAACTAGCATAGTAAATAAACTACAAACACTAATCTATCAGTTTCATAAACAATTTTATCACCCATGTCATTGGATAGAATCAAGTAGAGTTTCCCTCCTAATGCATTTCACAATTGCTATAAAATCAAAAATACTACGCTGTAGCAATTTAGTAAGTAAATTAGAAATGTTAATTGATGAGTTTCATACACAATTGCATCACACATGTAACTAAAGAAGAATTTCGCATGAGCAAGTGCGTTCCACAATATCTTACAGGTTATTCTAATACTTAAACACCACCAGGTTCATATACACAACTAATATACATAGCACTTAGATGTGTTTTATTACTTTGAATTACAACAGTGGTTGTGCTCAGACTAGACTGCAGATGTGTAAGATCGTTGTGCAGACAAAGCATCACAGTAAACATGCCTACTGTCACTGCCTTGACAAAACCTCATGTTACCCTGTACGCTAATCATATTGATAAAAAATATTTTTAGTTGAATTAATTTTCTGGCTTATAGTATGAATCTGCACTTACGCCATACATTGGTTACTAGAGGGGGCTCCAGGTAGGCCAGTTTCATGCACAGCAACAGAACGATATTGATAACTTGACTGTGTGACAGGACTTTTATTACTGCAGCACGGTTAGGAAATTATGTCTGTTAAAGTAAAGTCCGAAAAATTACAAAGAAATACAGTGATTGACTAGTTAGATATACATTAAATAAACATAATAAAATACAGATAATAAATTATATACATGTTGTTATTAAATTAGATTTTGTGACTAAAACAAAATCCTTGTAGCTATCCGTGCTGATCTTTTGACAGCGGTATAAAAACAAGCACCTGTCACACATCCGGATTGGGCATTGTCTCCCCCGCCATGACTGACTCGCTTCTAAGACTGATCTGAAAATGCATCAATTGAGTAAAAAATAGGTTTGCATATTGCATAATAATATAAATGTTGACAAAAAGACATAAATTGAAAGTTAAAAGTTAAACTAATTATTGATAAGAAAGACTGAGTTCTTATAGCACCTACTTGAAAGGCACACTATTATATATAACTATATTTTTGTTGTACAGATCAACATCTGCAGTTTTTCAGAGAAACTAAACTGAATTATGTTGTAAGGCTATTCATGCTATAGTTAACCACTACTATCAATCAATAAAAACAGAAATTGAAAAATTGCAAAAATGTTGTAAGAAAAATTATTCCAACTGGTAGAAATTGAAAAATTATATTTATAAAAATATTGCAACCTGTAGAAAATTTCAAAAATGTTTTTAAACAAATGTAGATTTACAACTTTAAAGGGAGAGATCTCAAATAATAATAACAGATTGTAATAATCTGATTCAAATATATACCTTTTCGGTTAAAGAAGAATCCTTCAAATATGACATAGTTATTGACTTGAGGGATCGTAACTCTCAACTTGTAAAGTTTTGTAAGGAACGCCAAGAATTTGTCTGACAGTCTGTCTACAGCCAGATGTGACGGTGTGACTCTCTCGTTCTGTAATGTCACAAATAATTAATAAATCGACAGTGAAACAATAAACAGTGTCTGTGATAGAGGTAGATCTACAAAAAGGACCATGCGTAGTAGTGTGAGTGTTTTAAAACCAAACACTATTGGTGATGTTTGAAGAGCCCCCAGTCATAATTTTGTCCATAATGAAGATAGATCTATAAAAAGGACAGCTGTGGTGTACTGAGTAAAATGCTGGCCTAGTAAACATAAGGTCAGTGGTTGGAGTTCAAACACAGACAGTGATGTGAGAAAGAGCATCCAGTAACAATTGCTCCTGCTTCACAAGGTCAACATAAATAAAAACAAACAAACAAAAAGATGGAGTAGCTGTGGGCTAGAGGTTAGAGCGCTGGTTTAGTAAACACAAAGTCACAGGTTCGAACCCCAGTAAAGGCTATTGGTGATGTTAGGAAGACCATCCAGTCATAATTACTCTAGTGTCCCCAGTGCATCAGTCGGTCTTTTCAGCTCATTTGGCTGAAGAATTTTTAGGAGATAGGACTCAAACAGACCACTGGACGTGCTAACCCACCCTGTCCTGATCAGGCCAAGCTGTCTTCAGCTGATTGGGCCCTGAGAGTTGAAGCAATAGGACAAAAGCTGTCCAAGAGAATTTTTCATAAATGTTGACCCGCTCAAGTCACTGCTTTCAACAAATCAAATTTCTCAAATTTAACGTGTGCAGTCTATGCATGCATGTTGTTATGGCTACTGTAGTAAGCATGGAAACAGCATCTCTGAGAAGACAACTCCCATAGACACACCTTATTTATTAAATTGCTTGTCTAGCCTATATCTTGCCATTAATACTTTCCAAAACACAGAACACTGAGGATAATGCATTAACAGCTAATTGTTAATTTGTTTTACAATTAACTTTGCTGAGCAAGCCTTAATATATTAAATACCTCCGCAAAGGTACACAACATATTAAATATTAAATGCTGCTATGTGTTTTACAGCCTGCATTCAACTGGCTACTATTTTATATAGATCTAGAGCCAATATCTATCTAGGATTGCACTTTATTTCGTAAAAAAGCTACTGCAACAGACACAATGACAATACATCAATTGTTTAAAAATATGACTCTATTCTACTAGACTGTCCAATGCATAAGATTTTGGAGTTGTCTCACTATAGTACACTGATTATCTACAAGAGTGTATATAAACTACCACTGAAAACAAATCACAGCATAAGTTTATTGCTATTAAAAGGTCTTTTTCCACAGCATATAATATTCTTTCCACATCAAACTTCTAGAATTTAACAGATGTTTTTTCTCTTGGTAGAAAACAGTTAACAGGCAACATGGAGTTGTTCTCTCAAAGTCTACCTGAAAAGACAAATGCAAAACCTATCCTTTAAATAAAACCAGTATATAAAAGTGGTTGCCCAACCAGAAAAATTACTACTCTAATAAAACCTTTAGGGGAAATTTTTAAATACATCTATCAGCATGATGAAGCAGTTGCAGCAACAATCATTCACCTTGAAATAGTTAATAGTACAACGAAAAGGGCATGTGATATTTATGCTTATTGAATATTCAATTTGTAATTCATGACCCAAGCTTTCTACTTTCAGTGTATAATTACGACCACTAACACTTTTGTTGGCCAATTCTTAATTAAAACAGAAAGTTTTAAAATCAAGCATTCTTGCATGTCAAGTGGGAGTTATCTGTCTTTTAAATAGTGCACACAAGTCAAACTATTTTAATTGGAATTTAATTAAAATCGTGATACCCTAAAACTATGTATTTTAATTTTACTATAAACTAAACGAACTGTACATTGCAAAAGATCTCTTTATAATTGCCAATAATTTCAAGACAGCCATTTATTTTGGGTTGAAACAACCGATATATACAAAATATGGCCCACAACAATAGCTTAGATAAAGCATGACAGCAATACATTTTAATACTGTTATATTTTCCACAACTATTTTAATATGAAAGTACCAAATAACAATAAAAATGCATGCTGATAATGGTGCTTCATTTACATAATTATATGCATGCACATACACACACTTGCACTAGTAAACTACTGGTTTTCACATGAAATAAAAACCTAAGGCAGTAGGAGACTTTTAGGCAATGTTAGAATGGAGTTTCTCTCAACAATTCTAACTACAGCAACTAGCAAACCCACTATAACAGCCTGAATCAATTGTCAGTTCTGTATAATACCATTAAGAGAGATTCATAAAGCTGACAAATAAATATCGTGAGATACCTTGTAAATTACTCATTAAAATTAGATGTGGATACTACACATAATCAACATAATATGCTGCAGCAAGATGGTTCAAAAGCAGCACAACAGGTACAAATCAAGAAAGGGGCGACACAATGTTAAGCAAACAAAACTAAATTATTCGAATAGTAAATGCACAGCTAAATGAAATCACTAGTAGTTTATTTAATTTCACCCAACCAACCACTTTTCACAAATTAATATATGTAACTATATGCATATTAGCATTGTAAATGCTATGAGCATCAATCCAATTAGGTGACTGAAATCAGACATAGTCCTACTTTTAAACATTGTCCAAGTCAAAAATTGATTAGGGAAAAATGAATAAGTATATGAACTGCAATAAGTTACTTTACTATTAGGTAATATAAACTGAGCTAGAATATTCCTATGGCTGTTTATTAAATCGAGGCAAAATTATTTAAATTTAACTCCATATGTTATAACAATTAAAATTAGAATTAAAATAATGTGAGTACATCAAATTACAATTGGAATTGTTATTCACCTGCAGTTACATTTTATTCACAATATTAAAACATGGTGGTTGTTGAGACCCTATGACGCCTACTTACTTTTTCAGTTAGTTTCTTTCTTTGACTTATTTCTAAAGTTATTAAACATAGTAAAAGATATTATAGCACTAATAATAGTCTAAAAACAAAGTGCCTGCATGAGTTTTACACATGTTTATATTAGGTGACACATAACTGTAAGTTATAACTGAGCATAGTAGGCAGCAGCAGTAATTATAATTATTCACATTTATTTCAACGGTAATTATAATTGTAATTGACAAATTATCTTGTAATTGTAATTAATTACATTCATATATAATTGACCCTAACCCTGCTATCAGTATGATTATGAGTACCAGATTCAGTATGAGTATCACTATCACTCTAACTGTAAGTCTATGAGTATACTATAACTATAAGTATATGTATCACTGATGTCTGATACTATGAGTTAATGTATCAGTATGAGTATGACCATGAGTATCACTATCAGTATCAGTATGAGTGCAAACTGTAAGTATAAACTCATTATAATTATCATTATCCATACGATTATAAAGTTAAAAAAATAACTAATAATTATGATTATCATAATCATGAATCAATATGATTATCATTGTCATAGTGATGGTGATGAGTGATGTGATGAGATTGAGTGATACTGATATGAGTGATAACGATAACGAATAATCTAAATCTTTCCATATTTGATAATTTAAATCATTACACTAGTACTACTACAGCACAAGATCTGGTAATTTCAAACCAGTTCCAATTTCAATTTAATTTCGTTTGACGATTTGCAGGGAATAAGCCTGGAGTTGATTAGAAATTTATATACAACTATTAAATTTGGTAGAGTTTGAGATTTCTTATAATCAGTTGTCGGTGAGTACGATTTACTACGATCTACTTTGCGACCCTATGATGACCCTTGACTTTGCACTGAAGAGCTTTATTGGCCAAAATATGGGACAGCGAAGCAAGTCACTTTTGTTATTTGAACAACGCTTGACGCAGCACAAAATACATAATCACTGAGTGCAGTAGTCGAAAGTTTGTAGTTGGCGTCTGGAATTTGCACAGCTCAGCATTTAACGACACCTATTTCGTGCTGCTTATAGCAATTCCCTAGTGCTTAAAATCTGGACGCTCACTCCATCACTCCAACTAATTTGATTTAGTTTAGTTTAATTTAAGTTTTTTACTTGAAATCTTAATGAAATTCTTATTTAATTTAATCTTTATAATTATTAGTTTAAAAGCGACGTATTGATGGCTGAAAGCCATGACAATTGTTTTTGCAATACATCAAATCCAATATGAATATCAATATGAATATGCATATCATAATGATAATCAAATTCAATATCAGAATGAGAATATGCATTACTCAGCATTAGGCTTAGCACATGCCATATCATTATCAATATCTGTATTATATAAAATATAAATATCAAATTCAATATGAGTATAAATAACTCAATATGAATATCGCTTAAACCTAAAGTTAAACTATTACTATGTCAATTTGAATATTAACTGACTTCGAGTATCAGTATGAGTATCAGTATGAGTATGAGTATGAAAGATTACATACCAGAAGTGAAACGTAAACAGTTGTATGCTTGTCACAGTCAGTGTCACTATAACTATCACAATCTGAATCGTACTGATACTCACAGTCACACTCACAGTGATACTGATAGTGATATTTATATTAATAGACTAATTAACAAATAACCAATTAGTTTTGTAGTCATACTGATACTGATACTCATAGTCATACTCATAGTCATGGTGATAATGATAAACAAGTTCACGGTGATGGTGATATTCAAATTCACAGAAATTGATAATGATATTGTATTTTTTATTTCAATTCATCATCATAAATTCATTATGATTTAGATTATCACTGTAACTAGTTGTGTGTTGCCCACTATAAATAACTATTGACCTCATCAACTTCCTATTTATGTTTGGGTGACATACATCAGTAGGCATTACCCATCTGCCTTGTGCTAACTATTAGATTTGTGGTCAGGTTGTTGTGGTTAAGGTGGCTGTCGTTCTTGCCCTATGATTATAACTATAAGTTATATTGATAATCATAATGATGCTGATGCCTGATAGTACTACTTAATATTCTTGGTTATAATTCTAATAATATAATCAATATAATAATATTATTATATTTTCGGATGTCAATTTATCAATATAATTATAACGCACGTGGTTACCAATCATTATTACCATTATCAATATATGCTGCTTTTTACACAAACTGCCGTCTATTTCGTACGCAATTTATAGAAAATGGATTAATTCGTTGGATAACCAATTGAATGATACTAGTTTCCTTATTTATTGCATCTAAGCATGTATCTATAACACTTCCCATGTTACTTATTGATCAATATTTTACATTAATTTATCTGTAACGATTATGATAAATAAGGTAATCTTTGTTTTAATTGAACACACTACTAGTACTATTTTTTGGTTTAATTTTGATCAGTGGTGTATATTAATCTATCATCTATTATGAAATGTTCAAGTTACTTGTGACAAGTACTGTATGGCTCGTAGTCTCCTACATCAATTAATAATAAAAAAATTTAAAAATATGTATTTTGGTTAATTTATATTGATGTGTGCAAAACGACCTATCGGTTGCATCGCAGTTAGATGATAGGCTAAATTTCCCACTTGAATGATTCCCAGTTAGAAGCTATTTTTTATTTTAGTGCTATATAATTATCTAGTAATATACTTATATATATAAATATATGTATACCTATATAACTGTTGTATTGATTGCTAAATAGCTAAAATGCTAATAGCTATATTAGCTAACATGAATTATCTGGAATAATACTCTAATTTTCATAGATTTGTGTGGGACAAAAAGCAGTAATATATTATTAATAAACATTATCTTTAATTAATGAATATTCATCAATAAAATATCTGTTCAAACAAGAAGCAAAAAATGTGTAAAATAAATATGTTAATGCAAATCAACGAGATTTATTTATGTGCTCAATGCCTGCTTTATTTAAGTACATACATATATTTAAATAATATTCAAACAAATGGCACATAAAATATATATTGTACCAATAAAAATAAATCGCGACTAACTGGAAAGCGTTCATGTGGGATGACACCGACCTATCATGTGTGTGCGGAATGACCTGCACCCATTTATTTATATTAAATATTCATATTTTATGTTGTAAGTTTTCTTATAAACACATAGAATTAGATAGTTTTTTAATACTTTCAGTTTTACTATTACTAATACTATTAGTATTACTGTATCATTTGTATTACCAAATGTTACTATTTTTAAATTTGTACTACTCCGTACTCAGCTACTGAGTGAGTCAGTAACTATAGTAATAACACTTATAGCATTATTGTTATCACTTAGGTTTCTATGTATGCAGCTAAAATTTAAAGTTGTACAGTATGATTACGCATTTTTAGTATAGTAAATAAGTAATTCATTTTGGTCATACTCATACTTCAATGTGATAGTAATACTGATACTGGTAGTACTATTTTTCTAATACAATAAACATAAGTAAAAAATATACCTATAGCATTTACTAGCGATACCTCAAAGACTCACATTTATAATAATTCTAATTTTTTTTTAATCATAATTAAGGTACTCATGGTTGTAGTTATTTTCAATATTATCATGATTTACATTAATAATAATATTGCAATTATCATTACTGATTATTATGTCAATTATAATAACTGCAAAGTGTACTTTGGATTGGGAACTGTGAGAATCATTATTGACAACAGACTGCTACTGTAGGTATGCAAGTGCTTTAGTACTAAATGTATCACAAGTGTAGATGCTTTTAGTTTTTGTGGTAGCCTATATGATACTCATTGTCTTATAGTGACTGTTCTTATATTGGTATATGTTTTGTTACTTATGAGTGTTATTTGCAATTTCAAATGAATAAGCCATTTTGAGTGAGTACTCTCCCATATGAAATATATTTTTTACATTTACGGTTATAGTTTTATTAGTATGATATACATCTGATATAGCATAAATAATGATAGCCGTCAACATCATAAGTTTTGCTCCACTTTCCTAAGACTCAAGACCAGCTGCTGTTTCCTAAGCAGAATTTTTGCTCATTTACCCTAAAACACTAAGGGTTGATTTTTATCTTTATTGTAATACTCAAAAACCTTTACCAACCTTGTTCTTACAATCAACTATGAAACCTTGGAAGTCTATGCTTAGCAGATGTCTTACTGATTAATAATTAATGATATCTGCTTGTTATATGGGGAAGAATTTTTTGCATTTGTTAAATTGCAAGAGGCCGCAGTGGGACTTTTAGTATTACGTTATTTCTACCCGTTTTCAACTTTTTCTGAGTCTAACTGAGTTGGTTCATCATATGTCATCCACTAGTCGCAGATTGACTGTCATGAATCTCTATTTGGATATTTCTCATGCCATTCGTAAACAGTATCTGTTGCTAATCTTAGTCCAGTCTTTGAAATTGTCCATCCATATACCTTTAGGCTGGCCTCTTCATCTCTTTCATTCAATCTCTGCTTCTAGTGTAGTTCTTTGAATATATTGAAAATATCGGCAATTTTGTTTTAAAATATATTTCATTAATAATCTTTTTGTATTTGCCATGTTTAATATCCCTTCATCAGTTTTATATTCTGTCCAAGATGCTCTCACCATTCTTTTATATGGCCACATTCCAAAAACTTCTAATCTTTTAATTGTTGATTTAAGTGGTGACTATCTTTTACATTTATATAGTAGTGTTGACTGCACACAAAGCATGGAAGTAATATTATCTTTTGTGTTTGTATTTTCGTTTTCTTAATGTCAATATACCTGAGAAATATTCTGGAAAACATTTTTCGGAATTTCAATTCTTCTCTTGATTTTTCGTTCACATTTACCATCCAATATCAGTTTTTAACGCTCCCAAGATTTACCATTTTTATTGTCTGTTGTACTGATGTAGCATCTAGATTCTAGGGTCGTGTTGATTTTAAATGTGGTGCCGATTTATTGAAAATCATGGCTTTTGTTTAACAGCATTTATATCCATACCACAAACTTGAGACATTGACTGAAAAGAGTATGGCAGAAAATAACATCAGAAATGTTGCTGCAGTTGAAACTTGAAAAATAAAGATTGAAACTGCGTGAAAGAAGTAAGTGCATTGTACATATTTATTAAAATACTACGTTTAGTTTGCTTGCTTGATTTTACATCAATTTGTGTCTATTCCTAATATTTAAAAATTCTCTGACACAATTTATACACTAATGCAATAATTATTTCTAATATCTTAGCTCTCATCTGTTTGTGAGTTGGATGTTCAAACAGTTCGGTGCGTGCGTGTGTAGCTTGTTCTGCTGTTAAATGCTCAGTCTAGCTAGACTATTTATTTGTTAAGTGACCGTTGAAAGCACAGTGTCTCATTTTTGCTTTTTTGAATGTAAGGGAACAGATAAGAATTGTAAGTATATATGATATTATTATTTAATTTTTCAGAAGATTTTAGTTGGTGGCCACTATGGAGGAATTGAATGGAAAGCTGCAAAGACAACTTCAGGCATTTATATGTAAGGCCTTGGGTATGGAGAGGGGGAGATATGTGCTTATCCCTATATAATGCAAGTGAGTAAATTAAGGCATTGCTGACTTTTATTCATAGAGTGCATTTAAAGTTTGTTTAGCGACTATTTTTACTTTAAATTAGTTGCAAATGTAATTTGTCCTCTGCTTCTAAAAACATATTCGGTATTCGAAATTTTTTGCCTGCAGAATCTTCAACGTTTAATTATATTTCTGAGAAGTTTTAAAAAATAATTTCTTGGTGCATAATCTATTGCCACCAACATAGTGTGACAGTACTTCCCCTGACGTCTAAAATGGAAGCAAAGCTTGTTTCCTCTCACGATTACTTTTTGAGTGTGATGTTCGCTAAGGCACACATTTTGACATGTCAGTTACTACGCTTTAATAGATGTTTTAGTATTGAATATATTTTAGTTTTAGGTAACGTATAACGTTGAAAATAATGTATGTTTCCAATTTTTTACTATGTTAATCTAGTGAATGTTTAGACTCCAACTACCCCTATGGAAATGTTGATTTAAACTATAGAATCAAACTTCTAAAATTAACTATTTTTGACTTTGAGCCTTTTAGGTTCGAAATTGTTTTTTTTTTTTTATAGAAAAAAGGGCTACAGTTGGAAAATATCCGTATTCACCAGGCCACAGCTGCAACATTTACACTGCATGCCATTGTGGTTTATGATTAAAGGCTTTAAAATGCACTAAATGCTGGACAATTTGTTATGTTAATTTTTTTAACCATAATTTATTTCAAACTCGTACATGTGATTAACAAAATTCTTCATTTTGTTTTGCAGTATAATCAGATGAAATTATGGATGATGACTACTTACAGCCAATCTATTTTGACTCATCTGACGAGGACTAGAGTTTATTTTGAGGTAGTTTCAATTTTGAATGTATTCTGCTATAAATCAAATGTTTACCTCACTGTCTGCTTTGGTTTTCAGTCAGATTTTACTCATTGCTGCTAAGTACATATCATCTCATCTCACTGCCAGCCTATGAGACTGTCATTAAAGTTTGTATTGATATATTTTACAAATTAATTAAATTAAATATAACTTCAGCTTCACAAGTGGTGTCACTCTCATACTTCTTGTTTTACTTAATTGTACCATCCCCCTATTCTTCACTGCATTCGTTTAGGTGACAGGGTTTGTTCATTTCCAACTCAATCGATGATTTCTTTTAATTTTTAACCCCCATGCTTAAATGTTTTGGTCTTGCTCCCTTTCTCTCCAGTTTCACACTGATGTAGCTGATCCCTTCTTGTTTTATTGTTCTCTGCTACATAGGTGCCCACACTATTTCAGCCTTCTTTTCCCCACATGGTTAATGCTTTTACTGCTGCCCTGTCTCAGATCTCCTCATTCCTTTTGTCCATAGATTTATCGCAACTCATCTTCATTGATCCTCTAGGTACTAGGAACTAGGTGCTGTCGGCGGCCATAATTTACTGCCATAAAATATTGCCAGTCAGATGCACATTTTCATATCAGCATTTTCAATTTTGTTGGAGCCTTCTTGCATTGCAACAACCAAGCAAAATCTCTCCACTTACCTTATGCTTTTCTCTACCTCTGGTTCGGGTACTCCATTGTTATGTGTCACTTTAATGAAGCCCTCACTTCAACTTATTTACTTTGACTGTTAAAACATATTTTTGTTTTACAGATCTAGAAGAAAGTGGCCATTTGAGTTTAAGTGCAGTTGCACTTTTACAAGAACACTTGCATAAGAAAAGAACATTTTGCTATGTAATAGAGATGATTTGCAGTGACAGTTGCACTCTGATTGATATAATACTCATATATGGTTATGTTGTCATACTATCATTCTTTATTTTTATAATTTTTATTGTATTGCGCTCTGTAATAAGCAAGCCTGCAATATATATATATTATATTGGTTGACAAACAAATACCTCATCTCTCTCTCCCATAACCACAAGGACTATATTCTAGCATTGGTTTCTCAAACTTACACCTTAGTAATTAGTTACACAGCACAAAATTCTAGCTATAGGAGTATTAATGGATTTTTCACTTGAGTGGTGAGGAAATAATACTAACCTGATACATTTCTAAATCTATGAACATTGCATGACAAATTATCTGTAATGTATAATATAATAGGTCTCAAAGACCAAAAAGCTACATTTATTATCTTTTATCCAATGCTAGCTAGTATTTTTAGACAGTTAACCACATCTTCTCTCCAACAATAACGACATTAGGTTTTGCCTTTTTGTACACATAATGATTCATTTAAAAAACTTCAAATTATTTTAGCAAGCAGCAAGCAGCTTACACACACTTAGCTCCCATCATTATCATTGCATTGTACAATGAATGTCTCATTGCATAATAAGAATTTAAAAGTTACATAAACAGAAACCACAATAGATAAGTTATTGCAAGCAAATAAGTCCCATAATGATCAGTCATAGAAGCCAGTAATGAAGAAATCAATGTCAACCATGGTCAATTTTGACCTAAATAACTACCAATTAAATAGTTAGCAGAGTAGTTACACAGGCCCTGTTCAATAACAAGTTTTTTGCTACATGTTTCAAGTTATTTCTCCATTATGAAAGTACTCTATTTAAAACAACTGCAAGGCTTACCTATACTGCCAAAGGCAAACAACTAATAAGAACTATTACTGGTATTAACTATGCACACGTGCTATACTTTTATTAATTTTTGGATTGTGGCTCAGGTGCCAAATATTTAAACTTTGCGTGCTTAGTTCTCTGTACAGTTGCACAGCTCAATAGTAATCTAAAAATAAACTTTCTACTTCAATAGACTTCCTGTAACTTTGCTGCTACAGTGTAGTATTTAGTATACATTCTTTGTCTGCTAAAACTGATACGTGCAAAGCAGCGGTTATGTTTTGAAAGAATAGCATTGTAATGTTTGTATCTGTTTACTAAAGCTATGCTTATAATATTATCCCACGACTTATACCTGCTAGTAGCCTTATATTGTGGAATGTTATAGCGATGCAATTATGCTGTCAAAGTAATTATGTTGTGGTTTTAAAAGTGCTATGTAACTGTTGGGACATACTGTTTGTTTATCAAGTGGGTCAGTTAACTTCGAGATTTCAGATAATAAAGTGTAGTGACAGTAAGAAAGTTGGTAGTAATTCATTGCAGTACTTATTTATACAACACAACAAGCATGATGTTTGGCACACCAGTTTGGCCCTTATAGAAATTCAAGAGGCCGGTGATTGGAATAGTAAACTAATTGCTACCACAAGTGGAGAGTAGTGCGTCTCTGCCATGGCATAAAGTACTTCAAAGCAACTTCAAACATATCATAACGTCACCAAGTTATGCATTACAGGTTTAGCTGGCTGCTGGCCTTTTTGTCACAGTAACACGTTCTGTAAATGCATTCTGTTAATGCATTCGTAAACTACTTGTATAGTTAACTTGTCAACTTCTGTGTCATTAACCATTTCTTTCCATATAATATTTAGTGCCCTGTTGTGAACTGCAAATACATTTCCAAGACTGACAATATTATATACAAACCACAAAGATAAAGGGGATTTAGAAAACAAAAGAAAACAACACAACTATAGTAATATTTACAAAACAGATTACATAATTGCATGGTGCATTGTCATCCACATTACAAACTGCATTATGTTAACCAACAATTTCGTAAACTCATCAGTAATAATTTTAGCTAGCTATGTGAATAGCTTGCATACACCACAGGATTTGTTCTACACCTGGCAATACCATGGTAGGTCAACTGCTAGGACCATGGTTAGTGCAGCCACTATATAGAACTAGTATAACCAACCACTTTTCACTGTAGTACAGCCATAAGTTTGGTTTTCTTGGTATTTTGTTAGAGTGCAAGTCTCAACTGATGCCATAAATTGCAATGTAAAAACTATTATGAATCAAGCAATATTTTGGTAAATATTGCCAAACTGTATAACAAGTCACAACGTTATTTTTATAACAATTAAGACTTCATATGAATTCCATCACTGATAGCTCAAACAGATTGAATGTCACAGCAACAAACAATATAAAGGGGAACTTACTTCCTCTAATATACTTTTTAATCTTTTTTAAAAACACCGTGAAGCTGTAACAACATGCAGACAAGCTTATAGAAAACCCCTTTTAGAAAATGTGGCTTAATAGTTCAATCCTTCAACTATTTTACTTTCATTTTATCTATTTATAAATAATTTCAATCCTTCGGCTTTATAATTTTTATTTTATAGCTTTCATAGGCATTTTCATATTATATCCTGTATGTATTTATATATATATATATATATATATATATATATATATATATATATATATATATATATATATTTCATTCTTACACTATTACATCTTTACATTTTATTCTATGATTGTGTATATATAATGCACATGGAGCTTATAGTAATAAAAAGTTTTAAATCAAATTTTATTGCACAGAACTTTTGTTCACTTTGCTCCGAACTATACTGAGCCTGTGCTACTATTAATTTTGCAATTCTTTGGCACTCCTCAGGCACATATTGAATTTAAATTTTTACATTAAGAAAATCAAGATGTGAAGCACAACTTAAAATATAACGCAAATATAGTGGTAATATAATATAGTATTATATAATAATATAATGATATTATACATGATATGCATTATATTTTTACATATTAATATCTATTATTAATTTATGAATAAGCGCAATTAACCTGAGTTTTCAAAATGCACTTTTAATATTAATTTAGATCATTTCATGGTTTGCTGGGTAAACCTAAAATAAAGGCTGTATTTTTTCTTAAAAGAAGGAATGTTGAACTATATTATGATAAATTACCTCTTATGCATCAGTATAATATTATATGCATAGCTGCAATGCTTCTCCTCAGGTGCCTGGTTGTGCCTTATAGTAATGTGCAATCTACTTATTTTTAACTTTTGGGTTTATTCAAAACCATTAGCATCAGTAGCCATATGGCCATCAACCACAGAGTCATATAGGCTATAGTAAAAAAATTGAAACAAGATTGCTATGCACAGCTGGTAAACATACTGCTGAACTAATATAACCAGTTCCCATCCATAGCTGTATAAGTTTGAGTCATGATAGTTACTCACTTTGTGCATACCCTCATCAGTGTGCGTTAGAGTGGCCTAGTAGGGTTATCAGTGGCACCGTAACCACAGGATTGATCGCCTTAGCGTAGTTTTTTTGCCAAATTTTTATTCAAATTCTACACATCGGTATGTATAAACAATGAGAGCATAAATATGACTATAGCTGTAGACTTTATTTTACTTTTAAAATATTATTTAACAGGTGGACAGCATGAATGCATGCATGCCAATTAGATACTGAGCACTGGGCTAAACCTTCGGATTTAATAAGTAAAATATATAATTGAGAGCTGGTGCAATAATCAAGAAAACCTGGGATCTGATTTAGCAAATTAAGTTACATTCTTGCAATTTATTCTTTACCTACACATCAAACTAAAATTTAATAAGCTTTTCAATTACCACGAGTGCTAGAGGATGGATCATTATAGTCCGAAAATATTTTTCTAGTACACCCTGACTGGAACAAGTTGCTGTGCAAATTACACCATACTATATATTGTTACAGTAGAAGTAAAATAGATTTTAAAATTATTGGTACTTATATTGCACTGTTTTTCATAATCATACTTTACTAAGAATAGGAATTTATAAATAAAACTTTCTTTGCCATCATTAGCCATCTTTGCGTGCATATAATTATTATAATATATACTGGGCCGTATGCAATTTGGAATTTATGCTGAATATTTAATGCTGAGTTATATAATTTATTCTGGACAGTAATGCAAAAAACAAAAAGCTTGAAAATATAAATAAAGCACTAGCAAAAAATTAAGTTCAATTAAGAACATTAAACGTCTCTTTTTAACTAATTACAATACAATACATGCATATAGGCCTACAAAACAAAAGCAACAACAGTTTTATATTTTAATAAACAATCACTTTTGGACTAATTAATGGGTCTTCGGAATATTGACTAGTTACCCACATACTGTAAGTGACAAAAATTGTAGGCATGTATAGCTGCTATAACAGGTTATTTCTTCTTACAATAGTGAAATGTAATACATATGTGTATAGGCATATATTGGTGATGCTCAGAAAAACAGATTGCACCTTTACGTTTAAGAGGCATTTTCTGGCAAGGTTGCTGCATTGATTAACTTTGTGTAAAAAACAATTTTTGCCATGTCTAAGGTGTGCTCTAATATAATATTTTACCTACTTTTCTATTTGTACTGCATGCATATAGACACTATGAAAAAGCATCATGCAGTCTCAATATGAACTTTTTACCAATTACAAATTGTTTTTATATATAGTTATATCTTTCACGGTACACTTTGTTGACAGCTTTTATAAGATTTTTAATAACATATTAGAAAAAAATAGAAATCAGGATAAAAAACAATAATTTATGAATATTGAGGTTTGATGGCTTAAGGAAATAAATATTAAGTTGACAGTAAAGGGATACAAACACTTATAGTACAGAACTATATATACTATAGCTGCATGCTATCCATGCAACAGACTATAATATATAAATTATTATAGGACTGAAATATTAAATTGTTTTATTTTAGCAACATAAATTAATGACACATCCTGTATGCTGAGCGTTTAACAGTAAAACTGCGTTGGTTGTTCACACCAGCCTAATTGAGGAAAAAAATACCACACTCAATAAACATTTACATTATTAAAAAGAGGCTTATACTTGCAGTTTTGTATCCAAGATTGAGATTAATACATGAATCAGAAGCACTGCTGTAGTTTGCACAACAAATTTAATTAGCAATAACACAATCGACAAAAGCTGGGAACATCTAGTGTATAAGCAGCTAGATTATATATATATACACAGATAATATGTAAAGCCAAATCTGACAAATACGCAGAATTTATATCATAAGCCACATTGGCGTAAAGTAACTCACTTGGGGTTGAACTGACACAAACATCACTTTTCTAATATTAACTAAATTAGTTTTAATTATATACTTATAATTAAAATAATAGAAGTACAACAAATAGAAATTGCATAAGTCTGCTGCAGCATAAACTGCTTTCTCTCTATACATAAATATATAATGTTATAACTTATAACTTATAAGTTGGCAACTACATTATAATAATTTACAAAATACTGCAAGTCGACTGAATAGAAGATTGATAGAGAATGAACAGCTTTCTGCACTTTTAATTTGGAGTTGTCTCACTATTTCTTGCTTTCTGGAGATGATGGTATATATACCTATCATCTCTAGAAAGAAAGTAATAGTGAGACAACTCCAAATTAAAAGTGCAAAAAGCTGTTCATTCTCCATCAATGTTCTATTCATGCGGCTTGCAGTATTCAGTATAATATTACTATCATGTAGTTGCCAACTTATATATTATATTTGAAAAACTGCATATAATTGAAATCAGGTGCAAGTCTGTCCAACAGTTTGAGGCACCATCACCAGTATGTGATGCTACAATCTAGTGATTTCAGTATAATATCTGTATATTATAGTATATAATGTAGCATAATATTACATGAGCAAAAGCATTAGACTGTTAACATGATTATGTAACAGCTACAAGGTTATGCTCAGAACAGAAAGATGACTCAAAGTCTCAAACTCAGTTTATAGCGTGGTGTTGTCTGTATACACATTTTATTGATGCTATACTATATAAACTATTTAGAAGTACATAGGTTGCATAAATATATCAAGATATACTTTTATTAGCAGAATATACTTTATTTTGCACAACATCATATTATAACAATTGATAGTATATGTTAACAACTTGAAAATTACAATCGCAATTCATACAAACGAAGAATTTATTTTTCATTTTTTCACATTTGCATCAGTTATTTCAGCAAAATTCTTGAAACTATCTTTGTCTGTTATGCTTCGTACCTGCCACAACACCTAAAATAAACATCGTATCTTTACAAAAATCACAGAGCCTATATAATTTGCAAAATATCTCAGCCTATCTTTATATTAAATTGAATCATTTATAATTTCATTCAACTTCTATAATTGAGTGATTATAGAATGTTAATATGATTATTATTGCAATTAAATTATTCTAATTTTATTGCAAATACATGTTATACTACACACAAGTAATACTTATACCGCTAGTGCTACCAATTTGCTAACTTAGAATAATAGCAACAGCAAGAATTAATATCTAGTAGCCTACAAAGACTGGTAGCAGTGCAACTACAAGCATTAAGTAAATGTAAATACTGTTAGTGTTACTAGGAGTTGTGGTGTAGTAATATATAGATTATTGTGATATTTAATTTTGTGGCACGAACTCTAAGTAATAATTATGCAACTAAATCTAAAATCAATACTAATAATAATAAAAATACCAATAGCTTAAAGGATTGGTAATGACAATACTTAGGCAATTGAAGAGTAACAGATATAATAACTGTGAGTGCAAGTCGAATACTAATAGTAATAGAAAGTCAAAATAGCAGTATCAATAACATTAACCACTTAGTACTAGTACTACTGCTAGCAGTGGTACTAATACTAAACCCAGTAAAAGTACTACTACGTCTACTGTTAACAGTGATTACCAATACTGATAGTAATAGTAATACATAATCGTAATGATAATCAAGTTGAAACTTGTTGATATTAATAGTAATAGTAATACTATTACTATTAAAAATTTAAACTTGATTATCATTACGATTATGTAATAGTATTACTACTATTACTAGTATTAGATAATTAGTATTACTATTAGTATTAGTGATCACTGATCACTATTACTATTAGTATTGGTACTACCTGTACTATTACTATTAGTATAAGTGTTACTATATTTTATACTGGTACGACTACTAGTATAATTAGTATTACTATTAGTATCACAGTATTAGTATTACTATTACTGTATTAGTACTAGTAGCAGCAGTAATAACAATTACAATATGAATATGAACAACACTAATGACTAAAGTAATACTTATACTATTACTAATACCTCTACTATAAGTATAACTTATACTTGTAGTTAATTACTTAATACTAATAGTAATACTAATAGTAATACTAATAGTATTATTATTAATATTATTAATATTATATTTATTCATTATTGTTATAACTATAACTGCTACTATAAGTTAGTTAATAAGTATGAATTAATCAATTATTGAATATAATTATATAGTTATACTAAATAGTCATAAACCAGAGTCACCAATAGTAAGAATGCCATAAACACTCACCTGATTTAAGTTTTAATGATTGG
The DNA here is from genome assembly GCA_964035545.1 of Bugula neritina. Classification (NCBI taxonomy): domain Eukaryota; kingdom Metazoa; phylum Bryozoa; class Gymnolaemata; order Cheilostomatida; family Bugulidae; genus Bugula; species Bugula neritina. The sequence continues at coordinate 2,220,046 of OZ037772.1, read as the reverse complement.
CAAGAACATCTCTTCATTTAATTTATTTGCGAAAAACTGGTACAAATTACATGAATGAGAAGGATTTTCAATTTTTCAAATTGGGTCCTGATGTATTATTATGCGTAGCGGATGCCTGCAATTAATATATTTAAAACCCGAAATAAAATATTTCTATACTATGATTCAAGTTTTTAAGAGAATAGGTTGACAAAATATTTGGGCCTCTTTGTGACAAATCAAATACTAATAGAGCTTATATTATAGTCATTTTTTAATGACAAAAAGTTTTTTGAAAAGCTATTTTCGTTTTCACTTTTATCACAACACTTTACTTTTCGAAACTTTTCATGTATCGAATAGACAACTCCTAAAGAACATGCGCCATTTGCCCATGAAGTGAACTTCGAGTTATAATAATGATTATTTACAAGTTTGATCAACCCAATGCAAAGCTACGTCTTTTTAGGAGTACATCTCGCAACATAAATAAACGATAAAAATAATGGATAAAACGCAATCGAAAAATATATCAAAAACATATACTTAAATCAATATTGATAAATAAAATTGTATCTAATTATAAATATATATATAATATACAAAACATATAAATAATAGTTATGATACATAATTATAACATATAAAATGTATATAATTTAGTATAATATATAATATATTGCGTTGGTATATAAAAATAAAAATATATTGTTATATATAATATGATAATTATAAATAAATAACATTATATATCAACGTAATATGTATTTGGGCTATTTATATCAGTGCACATAACTTCCTAGAATATAAAAGTAATTTTAGGAGGTGCAACATAAAATGAGAGGACAACTATTTTTGAATTGAGTTTGTAAGACTAAATTCTTACTTGCTCATTATAGTTGTAATTGTGAAAAGCTGGTGCGAAGTCTACAAGGGGTGGATTGTTTTCAAATCAATGCATTTTAATTTATTATAAACATTTTATCTAAACCAAAATATTTTAGTATTATCTTTATGATATGTAAGTATATAAACTATGTAGTTAAGAAATTGTATTTTTGAATACATATTGCTGCTAAAAATATGTGTATAGGCATCAACCCCCTTGATATCCACCACTAGTTGTTATTAGTACTTCAAGCTACTAGCAGTCTTTTAACCAATCGAATTGAATTGGTTATCACATGCAGCCAATCGAATCTGTACATATTAGCTCACCAGAGTAGGTGAACATTTGTGATCACTGCCACTCACTGACTCCCGTCGAGCCGTGATAGGACTTAAAATGTCCAGTAGAGGAATAGATATACTGATACAGTATACTATGTTATACAGTATACTATGTTATACAGTATACTATGTTATACAGTATACTATGTTATACAGTATACTATGTTATACAGCATATTATGTTATACAGTATACTATGTCATACAGTATATTATGTCATACAGTATACTATGTCATACAGTATACTATGTTATACAGTATATTATGTCATACAGTATACTATGTCATACAGTATACTATGTTATACAGTATATTATGTTATACAGTATACTATGTCATACAGTATACTATGTTATATAGTATATTATGTTATACAGTATACTATGTTATACAGTATATTATGTTATACAGTATATACTATGTTATACAGTATATTATGTTATATTAATCAACATACAAATGAGAAGCTCTTGTCAGTCTATAATGATGAATATTATACACTGGAACTGGGTTACTCTCTCACCTCCCCTCACCTTAGCTTAGCTAGACCAGATCTTCTCAAGTGATGAAGATTTTTTTTCTAAAAATTTCACAGTTTGTTATCAGCTCTTTGAGCTCTTGCCTTGTTTTCAAGATTACATGTACTGTATATGTATAACTACAACTCCTTCATATTATGTAATTCTTATATTTATCCACACTACACTCTACAATCTAAGTTTACTTCTACATCCATGTGTCTAATATTCACTCTACCCTAGCTGCTACCCCTCCTACTACGAATGAAGGTTCGGAAGTTTGAATTGGAAGCAAAACCAACAGGAAGTTTAAGCAGCAATGCAAGCTCATTTCTATAAACTATACACACTGCATACATATAGTGGATATATTTCCTGTGTTCCAGTGCAATCATCACATCCTTACTCTTCATTATAGCTGCATCAATCCTTTCAAAGCTGAACTCAAGTTGTGACCTTGACATAATTCTATGATACAACTATCCTCACACTCAATAAATTATTAGAAAAAGAACCTGTTTCAGAGATATCTTTCAAAAAGCATTTCTGCGAATATATTTGAACTTTTACCATTATTTGACAGTATTTCCCTGAGCTACCTCCATAAGAGAGTTACATGAGAGTGTCATTGAGCTGGTTTACAGTGAAGGATGATTTGATGAATTCTGTGTTTTCACAAGCAAACTCTACCCACACATTGCTCACAATACTTTAACAGTTTTAGTGCCATTCAGCACTACCTTTTTGTATAAGATAGGATTCCTTCAATTAATATGCTAATGGTTAGGAATCAGCAAATAAACTGCCTTGACCTGCAAAGTGACCTACAATGTACAGCTTGTCAAAACCCAAGTCAGACTTAAGCAAGCTGCAGCACAAATTCACCAGCTGCAGCCATAGTATTAATAATTGAACTGCTCTGTGCTTTTTACATGCATAATATAATTATCATAATCTTATATTATAATCAAATATACTAGAACAAATATAGACTTCTATTGTATATTATGCCTATCATTCATAAATTGCGCTTTTAGAAAAAGGGGAATTTAATAGTAAACAGTTATGGAAGGGGAGATGATATGGTATGTAAAAGGTTTGGAACCACTGAGCTAGAGGAACCACCATACCTCTACCATAGCATCACATCCCTCTGCCATCTTGATTGCAGCCTGCCAGTTAAGAAAATTCAGGATTAATCAGATGTTCAGTGATGTCGCTGAATATGCTAGTACTAAACAGCTCAACTCAAACATTATAAAAAAAATATTTTACATAATGAAAGTACAAACAAAAAGATGCAAGTGCTAGCTGACACCGAAGTAGACTAATAAGAGACAAATCTCTTGTAAAGATTTTGCTACTAAAAAGGACATAGATGTTATCGGTATTTTTGTAATTTGAAAATATACAGGACCGGAATTAGATATTCTAAAATAGCTCAATTGAAAAACATGCACACCTGGTGCCCTGGATAATTGTTCAGATTTCAACCTTAGAGTTGTCTCTCTTCGACGCTAAAATATAGCGCTCGGCTCACTGAACTCAACATTTCTTTCACGTGATTATTATAGAGCCGACCTTTGTACTTGAGTGACGTGTTATAATCCTTCTGCGCGTGGAACTTCCTCGTTACTTTAGTTTTATTCATATTGATATTGTGCCTTTTCTCAGTTACTAGCTACCAAGTTTCTTACCAGTTTACAGACTGACACTATTGACTCTCGTGAGGTGAGAACAGTTTGAGTCATCTCATTATTTCTCAAATTAATCAGGTACCCGTACTTTAATACTTGCAGTTAGATTTACTATTTTGGTATTTATTATTACTATTAGTATTTAGTATTTTACTATTTTAATTCTAGATTTACTCTTACATTTAGTTTTAGTTTTACTTTTAGCCTTTAGGCTTTAGGTTTAAGTCTAGGCTTATAACTTATTTAATATCAATATAAGATTAAGCTTAAGACTAAGTTATATTTAAATTATAAGTTATATAAATTAAAATTCTTACAGTTAATGTTATGAGTTAAAGTTAATGTTATAATGTTAATTAAATATAATTGTTTCTCTTTGAGTCTTTGATTTGAAATTTACAATAGACATAGTAATACCATAGCCCATAGGCATATGATCAATAATTAATTAATTATAATGATTTATCGAAAAATATAAATATGAATATCGTATTAATGATATCAAATTTATTATTATTATAAGAAATTTAATCGACTTCAAGTTTAGGTTCAAGTTTTAATACTGAAAAATTGATCTACTAGTAGTAGTACTAGTAGTACGTAGTAGTAGCCTACGATTACAGATTACTATTACGTACTATAAGTATTAGTCTATTAGTAATACATGTACTATTAGATTACTCTTAGTATTGCTATTCGATTTACTGTTGATATAACTATATAAGAATTGAGACTAAGTATTTCAGTTTCGCACTATTTTATTTATATAAATATTTGTATTAACTTTAAGTATTTCTATTAGTAATTACAATTAGTATTGATATTGCATCTCCTATTAGGATTACTGCTATTACTATTAGTATTAGTATTGTTGTATGAGTAATTACTAATTAGTATTAGTAATTTTTACTCATTGCATTACATTTACTATAAGTATAACTACAAAGTGTAAGTTACTATTATTGCTCTACTATAACTATCAGTATTAGATTTAGTGTTGCAGTTGGTTTTACTGCCAGGTCCCCTACCATCATTAAATTTATTTATAATGATAATCTTGGTGATTATCACCCAATATTGACTCATATGACTAGGTTAGCCACATATATATGATCTACTATTGTTGTAAACATAAAAATATGAGGTTAGTGTTAATAAATCATTTGCTAGGTAAGAGTGTAGAATAAATAATTGGCTAGAGATGAGTGTAGAAGCTGCCAACTCATGAAACAACTACATCTGACCTAACAGAAGCACAAACATGTTAAATTAGTATGTTTCACACCACCATAGTTTCTATTAGATGATTAGAATAGTAAACTAGCAGTTGATGGCTTTTTCCCTGGCTGGTGGAAGAGTGAATCTAAGTAACATATTAATATCTTGGTGTGTTAGTGGATCAGAATTTGAGATTTCATGAACATGTACAATCAGTAGTTACAACAGTATCAAGAAGAATGTATATTGTGAAGAGTTTTGCATATCTTAGCTCTAAACCTCTAGCAAATATGTTATTCAAAAGTTTCATCTTGTCCGGCATCGCCTATTGTCTACCTACTATTTTTACTTGTATCTATGCCAGTGATAAAAAAGCCATTTGAAGGATTTTCAAAGATTGCTCAAAACTTGGGATTGAGTATCTAAACATTGACTTGCACATTCAGAAACTCACCAAAGAACTTGCTATCAAATATATAGCAGACAATGACCATTTTATCAATAACTTTCTGAGTCAATGCCCCTCTGGAAGATATCGAACTATCAAATATAGAGGGGCATGGGGCAGAGATAGCTTCTTGCGACATCTTGTAAATACTTTAAACGAGCTTTTATTTTAAATAGTCTAACAGAGTTTTGACTTTTTCTCTTAATTTTGTTCATGCCTAGTTATGTTATAATCAGCATTTACACTGAATTTTGCAACGTGTTGTCATGTTTGTGATATGTAATAAATAAATCAATCAATCAATCAAATCATGCATCACCAACACTGCAGAAATGTTAAAATGAATTAACTCACTGGTATTCATGTTTCACTTCTCCTCTATATATTGGAAACAATTGATTAGTGGTGTTCAATAGAAGTAGAATAAAATTGTTCACTGAAGCACACAGCATTGCTTCATATTTATTGTATATGGAGTTTGAGTCATTAGCAAAAACCTATTCAGTGATTACAATGGAAACAATACAGCCTTTGTTAGACAGTTAAAGCTGTGAGCTCAGCATGTTGTAGCTGACTATCATGTATACCAGTCTTATTAACTGCCTTTGTTTAACATTATTTTTCATGTCTTTATTTTGTATGGTTTATTGTTAATGGTTAAGTCTTTGATTTGGAAACCTTCACAGATGTAGTGTGAAATATTATGCTAAGAGTATGTGTATCTTTTACAGGATTTCCTTATCATATAACCAAGATGGCAGAATCCAGAGTTGTGAAAAAGAGACTAAACAATTCGTATCGCTGTGGGTACTGCTCGCAGTACTTCAACAAACTTGAAGATCCCAGAACTCTGCCCTGTCTGCATGTGTACTGCATGAGATGTTTGAAGACTGACATCGGTGGTAGGAAGGATCATATCAGATGTGCTTATTGTAGGTGAGTTACAGTACATAACACGATATATCATGTCATAGGCTTGCGTATGATTTTCTCACTATCATCTAGGAGTTGTCTGATCTGTGTCTATGAAAAGCAAACAATACTGTATATTCTATGTGAACTCTGGTTACTAACTTGTGGAGTGTGTGGATATCTTTGCATTAGGTAGAAAAAGTAACTGTTAAGTAGATTGCATCATCAGCTGTCCTCTCTTGTTGAATTGTGGTGCTGTTAGACGTCATGGGATTGGGGTTGTCTCCTCATTATATTATTTTGTTCTCATACAGTACAAGACTTGTTAGAGCAATCATTCCCAACCTTTTTCATACCATTCCCACTTTCATATATGTTTACTATTAAGTCCCCTCCCTTTCGACAATCGGGAATTTTTATGACTGTCATAATGATAATATAGATAACAATGCAACATTCTTCTCTTACATTTGAATATAATATAATTGTTTCTGATAATTATATTATTATGCATGTATAAAACACAGAGCAGTTCAATTATTAATATTATGGCTGCAGCTGATGACATTGTGTCAGCTTGCTTTCAAACCTCCCACCCCAACCCCTAAACCCCAACCCCAATATTGAAAATGTAATTAAAAACACATTCATGTAGAAGTAGACTGAGATTGCAGAATTGGTTAAATAGATGAGCTAAGATGAAGGCCTATAGATATACACGTACATGTAACTTGCAAGGGCTCAAAGTCTTCAACAAACTGCTTGAAATTTTTGAAATCAAAATCCCAGCTCCCCCTAAAAAGCCTAAATTCCCTCTTATAGGGGGATTCTCCCAGTTTGGGAACCACTGTGTTGAATTGACTTGTGTTTCTTATCTTCTTTCCTGTGATTATAAACATGTATGATGTTGTCATGACAACAGAGTTGCTGTGGCACAAAGTACAGTTTACTAGTATGTAGTGATTGTGTAGTGAGAGTGGAGTGTCTGGTTATTGTCCATGGTTATGTGTAATCTGTAAGGAGTAGAATTATATTATTTTAATATAATGTTTAGAAAGGTACTTTTATAATGGCAGTTTGCTCAATAGCTTTAGTTCTAATGCGATAGACTCATAGATCTGGAGTCTAGCAGCTGCTACTATTACCACTAGCTGTTCAAAATTCGGCCAACATCCGGGCTGCCAAAGTGTAATAGCCATTGACAAGGCCAAGCAGTCACTGGGAAATTATTTGACTAAAGAGCAGGTCTTATGACAATTAGTAGTCAGTCCCTTAGACAGGAATCCAGTGATTCTGTGACCTATTTAGTTAAATCCAGAGCTGAACTTTTGATTGATTATTAGATAGCCATCACAATTGTATTTGGTACAATATAATATTATGGGGTGTCAATGAGTGTCTAATATAATAGTGTCTACTTTAGCTTTGATGAGTTGATTACTTCTTCTACTATCAGTCAGTTGTATAATTAAGTGTTACTTTGTACTGAGTCATGAATAGTGTTGAAGATTTGGGCCTCTATTATGCCAACCCCCCCCCCTCTGACTTAGACTGTGACCCAACCTGCTGCACATACATAGTAGTACTACACTGAAGATAGTTAACATGTGTATGTGTCATCTTACTAGTAATGGATTACTAAGTACAAGTTATCCTGTGACTCACTCTTCTTATGATAGCTGCATGAGATAGGCAACTCACAGTGACACGCACTCACAGTGCACTAGCTCTTGACACATTGCCAAGGATGATGAAATGACAGTTTCGCGCCACTCCTAGCAGTTAGAGCGGCAGGGAATAGTTGTGGTATGTTGTAGTATTGGCTCCTCAGAATTCACTCCTCAGTAATTAGTTGCATTGCACAAACTTGCAACAAAAGTGAATAATTATTGACAATATGGCCTCCACTCAGTAGTTAACTAGTAATTTGTCTTGTCATTTTACTCTACAAGTTACAGTTGAGTCTATTTGTTGAGTAGCAGTTCTTTGTCATGAGTGACTATTTTCCAGCATATTAGTACATAATATAGTCAAGTGTGTTTGTGTGATAGCCTGTGGTCTATATAATGAATGTGTGTTGATGAGTGATGAGTATTTATTTGAGTATTTGTCAAGGACATAGCTGTGTGTGTGGATGGAGTATTTCATTACTTGAGATATACTAAGCACAGCTAACACAGGTAACATACTGATTGCTATATATTGTAGGAAAGATCACTATGACATCACAGATCCCACAACACTACCAGTAGCTCAGCATGGAGACCCCTTAGAATACAAGTCTCCACCCAAACCTGCACCCATTCCCTGCGATGTGTGTAAAGGTGGAACACAAGCTGCTGTGTTTTGTCTTGAGAGTCAAAAGAAATTGTGTCAGCAGCATCAAGAAGTGAGTCTTTCTTATATAATTTCTCAAGATTAGTTACTAAACCAGTTCTGGTTTGTGTGTAGAATATTATTGAAAAGAAATGTTGAGTCTGTGTGACTTTTTATACTAAACACACAGTTTCACAGTGCAGTGAGTCAACTATGACAGACTTGTTGGTGAAAATACAACCAACTAAACTGTTGACCTTTATTATACAGAATCACAGAGAGCTGATGGGAGATAGACATCAGTTTATTGACATTGAGGTCTACAGAGCTTCTCCCCAAAGATATACTATAACTGAATGTGAACATCATAAAGAGGAACAGCTGACAGAAGTGTGTTCCAAGTGTCACCAGATATTCTGTATGAGATGTGATATGAGGACTGGCTGTAAGGATAAGACAGGTATTTACTTGCTGTTTCTATTTCTGTAGGAAGAAACTGAGAAATATTTCAAGAACCTGTTATTTATTATTTTATTATTAAAGTGAGTTATGTAACAGTAAAAGAGGAAGTAAGTTTGTCAGCATTAAGGTTTGTGTGAGACAGAAGTGGATGGTGCAGGAGTTTATAATCTCACTGTTATGTTGAATATTTAGTATATTTCATCCTTCAAGTGTTTGTTTCCTTGATAAGATGGTATAGGCATAGCTTTAACTCAGTGGTGTCCCACCTTCTTCATACCATCCCCTCTTTTTTATAAATGTTTTCTTTTGAGTTTCCGCCTCTTTGATAAAATTGTAATTTCATTTATAAAGAAAATCTTGGACAGGTTGTTTTCCTAATAATTCATTGAGTGTAGGAAAAGGCCAGTGTGTTTGACATGGACCAGTGTCTGCCACAACTTCAGTTTAGCTTTGAAAGCATTGATGCTGGTATTAAAAGCAGTGAGTTGATAATTATACTCATTCAATTTAGCTTCAGGTGTTTTAGTACAGCAAATATATCTACTAGGTATGCAGTAAATAGTTTATGGAGATCAGTTTGACTGACTGCAAAAACTTGCTGTTGGTGTTTACTTTCAATAAACCTTTTAGCCTCCATTCATAGTAGGAGGGGTAGCAGCTAGGGTAGAGTGAATATTAGACACATGGATGTAGAAGTAAACTTAGATTGTAGAGTATAATGTGGATAAATAAATGAATTACATAAAATGAAGGAGTTATAATTATACATATTCATGTAACCTGGAACACAAGGCAAGAGCTCAAAAAGCTGGTAACAAACTCTGTGAAATTTTAGAAATGAAAACCCCTAAAAAACTCAAATTTCCTGTGAAGGGGAAATTCCCCAAGGTTGAGAGCAACTGCTTTAATTTTTTCAACTATTTCATTCCAAGTGCAGTGAATATCAATGACATCTTTCTAGTCCAAGTCCAACTGTCTAGTAATTACATAGTATGTGTATAGTGATACACCATCAACCTGTAGTTACAGGTAGTAGGTGTAGAATAAGTACAATATCATATCTAAAAATGCTTTTATTAATTGTGTGATTTTATGTATACAGAGGAGACAGTAGCATCCCATGACTTGGCATCTTTGAGTGATTTGTCTTGTGAGTTACGAGAAAGTCTGACTGGTGGAATAGAGACTCTGTCTGAGAAAGTTGCAGAGTTGAATGACATCTCAAAGGATGCCTGGAAAGAACTGAGTAAAATAGAAGATGAAGTGAAGAAGATGGTTGCCAGAGTAAACGCTGTAGCTGATGCTCAGGTATGCTGACATGGTGATGTCATCTAATGTATTTCTGTTTGTCTGAAATTAGGTTTTGCATTTGGTTTTTGAGTTGTAAATAGAAATGAATTTCATTTGCCACTAGAATTAACTGACCATTAAAGCTTTATCATTCTGTGAACAAGTAGCAGTAGTCATTCATCACATGTTACTCAGTGCAGAGGAACCTGTCAATACAGATGACTCACTCATCCTTCTGCAACTGTCAATCACTCACACAGAGAGGTTGGCTGTGTGAGTGATTGACAGGTGTCAGGAGGAGGAGACTAGTCACGTGATGTACTAGCTCTCTGCTGTGTATAGAGTGTCACGTGACTGAGTCATTGTCCACTCAGTGGGTGATCTGTCACTTTCATTTCAAGTGTAGAGGTTGTGAGGTGCAGATGTGGTTACACTGTGTTACTATTTATTAGATAGAAGAGATTAGAAAGAGAGCTACAAATCTGAGGCTAGAAATATATGGATATTTGAAGAGCTGCACACAGATAGTGGATAATTATAGAATAGAGCTGGCCTTGAGTAAGACAATGGGCAGACAGTCTCTGCTGGACACAGTACAACATGCAGTTGATAAGTTCAATGATGCAGGGATTGTGAGAGACTACAAAGAGATGAGTGAGAAGATGGAAAAGGCTACAGATATTGGTGTAATAGAGAAGTGTGTACTTCCAGACAGCATCTTGGTACCAACATGTAGGTGGAGTCTATAAATAGTAACACTAACTATAAATAACTTTCTGCTTGTAATCATGTGAGTTACTTTCACTGAATATTTAAATAGTAGAATAAGTAGATAGAGTTTATTTATTAGAGATTGAGTTTTGTTCTACTCTCACATTATGAGACATTTCTGCAGTGTTTCAGAGTTTATGATGTATAAGTGAGCTGCTAAACTGTGTTATGCTGACTACCTGCTGTCAGTATTAACAAGATATTCTCACTTAGACCTGTGCATCACGTAGCAACTTGTAGTAACTACAGACTGCTTGTATTTAAACATCTTTTAGTTTTAAGTTTGAAATTCTGTTCCCACCTCCTCAGGTGATGAGATTGTCAAGTTATAGAATTGTTATTTTGTTGTTGCAGACAGTGAAGACAGTCTGGGACTGAAGCTGCTGCAGCCACCATCTTCTCTACAGTCTGATGGACTTCCTGTACGTGGCTGGTGTGCCAGAGTAAACATCTCAGCTGATGGACATCTGATGTGTCAGACACTAGAAGGTGTAGAAGTAATAAATAGAGACACTCTGGATACTATCAGCTCAGTGAAGGACACCAACACTACATGGTGGTGGGAGATAATCCAACCTGAAGGGGTGATGGTTGGCAGCTCGTATAACAGTGAGGAGAAAACAGCTGAAGTCTCACTTCTTGATCCAAACTCCTTTGAGGAGACTCGCTCCCTCTACAAGCATTCAGTAGTTAAACCCTTCCTTTACTATAGAATAGCTCAACACGACTCACTGCTCTGTATTGTAGACTGTAGTAAGAAGCAGCTGGTAGTCTGTAACCTAGTTAACAATAAAATACAGAAGTTCCCACTTCCTGAGATGGAGTACCCTGACCCTGTATGCATCCTCCCAGACTCAACTCTCCTCATAGGAGACTACACTGAAGATGGTAAAGTGAGAAGATATAAAGTGGAGAACACAACTCTCTCTCTAATGTGGGAGTTTCCTCACATCTCATTCCCAACTGGTATTTCCTTTGATCCAACATCTGAACTGATTCACATCTGTACAAGGGAAGGACCTCTCCTCATCCTCTCACTTGAAGGTAAATACCCTGTTTATTATAGTAAGTTTAGTTATTTATATATAATTATGTTGCAGTAAAAAATATATTTTAATAATTAACAGTAAACAACTTCCACTCATAAGATATATTATGATATTGTTAGTATTTATCAAGTCACTGATGTTATTTTTAGCTAAAAGTTATGTAATAAGTTATGCAATAAGTTTATTTCCAGCTGCAGTAACATGCAGGATGTAAGCAGAGGTAGAAGTGTATATTATATTGTATAGGTTTAAGGTGTACTCTGTGTAGTGTGCAGTGAGCTCTTAGTAAACTCTCTATTCAGTCTTCCTTTCCAAGGGTTCACTTGGTAGTGTAGAGGATAGAGACTCCACACTGCTAAGTGAGTTGGTGCTGCAAGGGGTTCAAACCCACCTATCAGCATGACTAGTTAGTATACTATGCAAGTGTTTTACAGTAATTTTAGAGGTGCTCAGTCTAACAACTGTACAGACTGCCAGCTACACATGAGTTATGAGTTGTAGTTTGACTTCAGTCTAGTGCTGCTGTTGTTTTGGTCATCAGATAATTTAAATGTAAATAATTTGATACTTTTTGAGTGCTATTACTGAGACTATTGTAAGTTGATGATGGCTGGTAGAGCAGTGTTTGCTGGTGGGACTCAGGTGGCTGTGGTTGGTTCTTGTCGAGTATTTAATATGTGATAATGTTGGAGTAGCTGCAGTGGTATTAGAAGTAGACATGTGGGTGTGTTCTATATAAGAGCCACAGGCTAAGTTTGTGGGTCAAGGTCAATACAGTTGTATAAGGAGATACTATTTTCTGCTGTTTGAATATTTACTTCATGCATGTAACCTGCTTAGTTCCATCTTTAAAGGCAGTCTGTCTGTTTCTCTCAATACACAGCAACTGATACAATATGATGCTATTATTGACAGGTCAACTGGTGCTTACTGTTCCCAGAGAAAGTCTTGGTGTTAGTGGCTGGGTGTGGGACATTGCTGTGTATAACAGAGACACAGTGTTTCTAGCATGTAGAAAAGATGGACTGAGGAAATACACAATAAAATACTAAACTTATCAGCTACAGTTTACTAATAATCAGCTCAGTGAGGTACTGAGAGATAAACTAGATAATATTTGTCATCAACATAATTATTTCATCACAATTCATCAATACACACACTCTGTAATTATAGTTAGATATGAGATGTTTTACTGTATCAAATATATGTTGCTATTTTACCATCTAATAAAGTTTATTTGTTAGTGAAAACATAGTCTGTTTTCATGCCTCATTAGCTTTAGTTCAAGTTGAGTTCGGTTAGTAACAATAATCTATACTGGAGCAGTAACTGTAAATGACTTGTTAGTGAGAGAATTTATACACTGAATTGACATGCAGGTGCAAGTAACTCCAACATGACTAAGTAAATTTATTCCAACCATTCATAATAATATACCTTCCACTGCTGTGTATACAACAGCATTGAGTAGCCAATCAAATTGTTTCTTGTCATGCAATCAGGGATCTGATAAATAATATATAAGGCAATCAGTTAGATATAAACACTGTATTACTCTACACATGAGCTGTCTGTGATGCAGCTGCTTTGTAAAATGTGTGTAATTTGATGAGTTTAGTTCAATTGGTTGCAGTTTAATTATGACATGTTCCCCATTCACCTGGGAGAAATTCCATGAGGCATAATAGAAGACAACTCCTAAGCATGTTTAAAGGCATCCTTTTAGCAAACAACATATTGCAATGCTACCATCTGATTGGACAATTATGTCCTCATAAAATATAAGCTTAGAGCTCTTGAGTAAATTGAAACTAGTTGCCAAATGGTGATGTTAACATTTACATGTAAACTCAACTCTTTTAAAAATAGCCATTATAGTACTATAGTAGGGAGTTTTGCTGATGTGTTTGTATTATTTCTACCTGCAGGGCTGATTACATTATAAATTGTTTAATCTTATCTTGGAATTGTGCCTCCAAATTAATCAAGTAACTTGTATTTTCTATTGTCTGTTGTCAGGTGGATCCAGATGGTGGCTCCATAGCTAATGCTATCCAGGCTTACTGTGGCAAGGAAATGAAGAGCACTTGCATCAATGCCAAGACCTCCGAGTTTGCCACCAAATCGTACGTCACCCAGCAGCTAGATAATCAGCCATTCGTCGCTAAACACATGGGAACAGCACTCGTAAGTGTTTATCTTGTATCAACTATGACTGTCTTAGTAATAGTCAAGAATATCCAAGAGTTTTATGTTGAGCATTGTTTCCTTCACATCTATACTATATGCTGGGGTTTTCCACACACCTATGCTATATGCTGTGGTTTCCCGGCAATGTTATGTTCTATGCTGGGGTTTCCCTAACACCTACGTTATATGCTGGGGTTTCTTTTCCACATATGCTATATGCTGGGGTTTCCCTCACAGCTAGTCTGTCAATTATTTTCAGAAGCTGTTTATCTGGAGTACTGGGTGCTGATGGTAGACCTGGAGAAGAGGGTGCTTATCATAGACCTGGAGAGCATGGCGATCAAGGACTTCTTCGCCTCATGGGTATACAGTGGGAATCCCCGGTAACTAGGGACCTGAAGGTGCTCAAGGAGACAAGGGTGATAAGGCAAGGACATTTTTTATTCAGTTTTCTCTTTATTTTAGTTCTCTGATTTTTCACTAGCCAATCGTTTAGTTTTTTATTTATAGGGGCCAGCTGGGCCACAGGGTTCTTCTGGACCAACTGGATTGTCTGGATCAGCGGGTCCATGTGGGCCAACTGGTCCTCAAGGACCCCCAGGGAGCTGAAGTAATTCCCGGCGAACAAGGACCTAAATGTATGAATGAAGTTGAACCAATCTTTGTGCTTAGTTATTGACCATGAACAGAATCTTTGCTCTAAGAGTTATCCTACTTGGTAAGAAGGTAAGGCAATTCCTAACTCATGATAATATGAATATCATCTGCTGTTGTAAGACCCACTGGTTTCCAGGGACCTCAGGGATTCCCCGGAGCTCCTGTTATTGATGGTTAAAGGGGAGATGTTGGATCAGTTGGTATTGCTGGACCACCCAGGCTACGGGGTTCTGATGGCAAACAAGGAATTACTGGTCCTCCTGGTGCTATGGGTGGTATGGGACCACCTGAACCTGATGGTGCTGTTACTGGCCCCGTATGAATTAAACCAGGATTTCCAAACGCAGAAGTTTATTGGTTATACTTGTTGGTAAACTTGCTGATAAATTCTTTGATAAACTTGCTGTGATAAACTTGCTGGTAAAAATTAAATAAGAAAGGCAAAAGTTATATAAATGATCGCATGCATATAAATGTGGTTAAAAATATTAAAGTAATGCTCACAAAAACCATAAAGTAAATTTATTATAAAATAATAATTCAGATAATAATATGAATAAAAGTAACTAACCTCTTGGGTCCTTCATAAACAGTGCCAGTAAATAATATATTGTCAAACCAGTAGAAGAATAAAATAGTAATTACAGTTTTGTTAAAGAGTGCTGCCAACTGATTGTATTAAGTTTTTAAAGTGTTTATATACTCTGGTTGTTGTTACTGTACCAGGCAAAAACATATTGCATAAACAACTATTGTCCCTAAAAAATACCACAATGATTGTGCGTCCCAAAACATAGTAAATATTTACTGGGTAGCCTCAGGCTACCAACCCAGCCTGTACAGGTAGGGCAAGAATGACAGCCACCCCAACCACAATGACCTGACCACAAATCCAATAGTCAGCACAAGGCAGATGAGTAATGCCTGCTGACGTATGTCACCTAAACATAAATAGGAAGTTAATGGGGTCAACAGTTATTTATAGTGGGCAACACACAACCAGTTAGCCTAGGGCCACACTGTGCGTATTTTCGCATGCGAAAATTGAAATCACAAGTAGCAAAGGTGTCCACTGTGCGCGTTGAGAAAACCTTCGCACTTGTCGCTCTGCATTCTCAACGCAAGTGCTAATCGTCTCTGTCGTCGTCACCTAATTGGCTGATAGTTATTCAGCGAGCCCAACTTCTTTATTTTAGTGCTACATTCCAGTAAATTGCGTTTTATTGAAAGCGAGTGCGATTTAAAAATGAAAGCTTTATTCATCACGCATCACTGACGCTACAGTGGACACCTTTGCTACTTGTGATTTCAATTTTCGCATGCGAAAATACGCACAGTGTGGCCCTAGGCTTACAGGTGCTAAGGTAAACACTTAGCCTTGGGCCACACTGCGCGTATTTTCGCGTGCGAATTTGCATGAGAAGAAATACGCAGCGGTAGCGACATGCCACACACGACGTTACGCAGGAAAATGCGAAAATTAACTAGCCAATTGCTTTTGCTTTCAACGTTACTGCTCGCATGCTCTCCTTGTTTCTATGGCTACACATGCTGATGCTGCCTTGCAAAATGACAATCGATTTGAGCAGATTGCTTTTACTTAAAAAAAGATCATTATTTCTAAAAAAGAAAGTATTGCTTGCTGAAAAATTAAAACGAAAATACTGGGTTCATCCAATTAATATAAAGAGGGATAAACTTGGGCTTCACAGTACGCTTGTTGATGAGCTTCGACACCAAAATGCCGAGTCCAGACATAAAAACTATTTTAGAATGTCTGCAGATAAATTTGACTTTTTATTAAGATTGATTGCGCCAAGTCTTACTAAGCAAAACACAAATATGCGTCAAGCAATTGAACCCTCCTTAAAGCTAGCCATCACATTGCACCATCTTGCTGAAGGTAGTAGTCACAGAAATATAGCCACTCACTACCGACTTGGAAGATCAACTGTAGCTGGTATAATTTATACTACATGTGACGCTATTTATGATGCCTTGCAGCCATCCTTTTTAGCAGTACCAACCGGGAAAGAAGAGTGGAAAAAAATAGCCCAGGGGTTTGTGCTTATTAGTACTATATGCTACCGTATTAGAATTGATAACTTGATTTGTACAAATTCTTGAATAAATTACTATACTGTGAAATTTATTCACAATATTTCCTTCAACTTTGTTTTAAGATTTGAAGAAAGATGGAATTTTCCCAACTGTATTGGTGCTGTTGATGGAAAGCACTGTACAATACAGAAACCAAAGAACACGGGCTCAACTTATTATAATTATAAACATAGACTATCCATTATTCTATTAGCTGTATGCAGCAGCAATTACGAATATTTAATGATTGATGTTGGTGCGAGTGGAAGCAACAATGACGCTGGAGTTTGGGCGCAGTCAAAATTTTCCCAAGGATTAGAGAATGGTAAAAAATAGCTCTGCTTAGCAGTATTTAACTTTTTAATATCTAATAAATGTATTATATTTTGACTAGCAATTATATGCTTACTATCACCATTTTCTTTAGGCACTATCGACTTACCAGAACCATCAGTATTATCTGATTCTTCAACCCTATTCCCTTATACCCTTGTTGGGGATGAAGCTTTTCCTCTCAAATCATATTTGATGAGACCTTATCCAGGTCGTAGTATCAGCAATGATAGCCAAAGAATATTCAATTATAGACTTAGCAGGGCAAGAAGAGTCATTGAAAATACGTTTGGTAAGTTTGGTAAGTCTAGTGTTTGAGTGGCATAGCTGGTTGGCAAACTATTTCTTTGCATGCATCAGTTGCAATATTTATAACTTTGCGTGTATTCTATTTAGGGATACTAACTCAGCGCTGGAGGATATTGTTTAGGCCTATCATTGCTGATGCTTCAAAAGCAACAAAATTAGTGAGAACTGCATGTGTTTTGCACAACTTTCTAAGAAAAGTTGATGATGAAATTTATTGCCCACCGGGATATGCTGACCAAGTGAGTCATGATGGGAGTATCAGATTAGGATTTTGGCGTGCAGCACGACAACCGACTTTTGGATTGAATCTTCGAAATAGAGGTGCCACAGTAGCAGCTAGCGAACTCAGAGACAAGCTGACTTTATATTTTTGTAACGAAGGAAAAGTAGCTTGGCAAGATAATCATATTAACAAAAGGTAAAAATAAAGCTGGACAGAAAAACCACTCAAACTTGTACGATGCTGCAAAAACTGTATTTATATATGTATATTGTAATGGATTTCAGATTATGTTATTATCGAAAGGATAACTCTTTGTGGCTTACTCTCTATACGCTTGGCATAATGGCTATAAGTACTGGAGATCAATTATCATAATAGCTGACAATTGGAATGCGTACAATCTGCTGGACAATTATTGCTAGCTACTAATGCACGCAGTTAAACAAGGCAAGACTAGTTAAATGGAATCAACAACTGTAGGAGGCGTAGATGGTTTGCACTGACAGTTAGCTGCTTAGTAGCAGATGCTAGTGTTATGCTTATGGTGATGGAGTTAATTAGTAGCGACAGAGACGACTCGGCGTAGACGGTTACCCGACAATATCTTACAGTCGACAGTGGCACCACTAACGCTAGCCAATCAGGACAGTCACACTAATTGATAGCAGGTGGAGCTAGCTACTCGTAGTTGCAGTGCGCTGAGTAGCTAGCCGGCAGAGCAGCTTGGGACTTCATTTAGAACAGTTGTGTATTAAAGCTCACTAATTATGTAATCGTTTTCTATTCATGCTAGCAGTAAATAACCTTCTTGTATTTGTGTAAATAATAAAGTATCTTATCGTAAACAACCTGTCGCAGTGGCTTTGGTTAAGTAGACCCACAAATAATAATAGTGAACTGGCAAAATTCACTACAATATGTATAGGTATATGTATATGTATATATGTATATATAAGCTGCTAGTAGTAAAATATGTTACAAAAAATAAATCCAACCTGACTAGTTCAAAATATTATATGTAGATTTTTATGCTTCAAAATTCTAGTAAAATATATGTAGTTGATTTAAGCCATTTTACTTAATTTAGTAAACACCATATCATCTGTTTACTTTTTAACAATTTTTTACAGTTTAGCTACTAATTTATATAGTTTATTGGATTAAACTAATAAAATACAGCTAAATAAGCAAGGCTCTCTTCTAGCTTTGCTTGATTTTCTGGTTTTCCCTAACTTTTTAGGAAATTGGGCATAAAACTTGATGCTTTTTTAGTGAAGTGATAAAAAAGCATCAAGTTTCACACCCAAATTACTGAAACATTAGGGAAAATTAGAAAATCAAGCAAAATAGAAAAGAACCTTGCCTATACATACATTTAACTTTTTCAGTTACTTTTTATAAATCATTAACTTCTATTTTACTAGAACTTTCAACGCTGAAAAAAAGCTTTTCAATTTCCATTCTCATAAATGCAGCTTTATGAGGTGTGAGTTTTTTTAACCGTTTCCCGATGCTTTTACCAAAATAGTCATGCTCGTCTTCTTCACCTGCTGCTAATAGTTGATCTATTTTTTTTATTTCCAAGTCTATTTCTTTCATTGCAGTGTCATTTTTTTTCTTTTTGGCTGCCGGCTGCTGGCTGCTTGCTGTCGCTGTATCTGTATCAGTGGTCGCAAGTTCTTGCACGATATCCTCTGATGGCATATTGTCATCTATACTACTGCAAAATAAATTACTTGATGTGTATTAAATAATTTTATAATTTTTAAAGTTTGTTTGTTGAAAAAATAAATAAACTACTTATTGTAAGGACAAACCAACCTTTCTGCACCACTCTTATTATCCACGAAGCTGAACAATTGAAAAAAAGGCCATTTTGGCGGTTCAATCGGACTAGAGCCACTGGGTACTTTTAACTGTTCTCTTTTCAGTCTCACGTAGGTGTCCCGCAAGTTCCGATACTTCAGAGCACATGCTTTTTCTAAAGATTATAAAAGTCAAAAGTAAACTTGAAAAGTGGTAGATTAAATATCTGATTACAATAGACATAATTACTTCATTAAACTGATAAACTACCATCAAATAAATTTCCTAATTCTTTGCTAACATCTTTCCAGTTATTTTCTTTCACAGTTTTATACATGTAGTGTTTATGATTCTTGTCCCACAAGCATGGTCTTTCCCTGACCTGAAATTAGAACAACAAATAGTATAAATGATGAATTGAACCATTATTACGTGTTGGATGATGTGCAGTACTGACCAACACTAGTATCACTGTTATAGTGGCACGCTGAGAGTTTAGCTAATGACAATAGCCTATCAGATACTTGAGCTATCGTGTTACTAAGAGTTGCCCTACCAGCCACCGTATAGCTGAGATAGCTACAAGCTAAAGCAGATAAAACCCAGACAAACAGAGTGAACGGTCTCTTTCATCTAGCAGCTTTATCACTGGTAAGACATACTATTACATTGTGGTAATCTAACATGGCGCAGTCAGCATTTTAACGAACCTGCCAGTGAGAACCTCTTTCTGTCCTTACAACTATAGATGATAGATAAGTACTTTCTTCAATTAATCATTATCAGTTGCAAGTGTTTTGAATATAATATAATAATATAAGTGTAGTGTAGTGTAGTGTAGTGTAGTGTAGTGTAGTGTAGTGTAGTGCAGTGTAGTGCAGTGCAGTGCAGTGTTACTGTTGGTGCAGTGTTACTGTTGGTGCAGTGCTACTGTTGGTGCAGTGTTACTGGTGGTGCAGTGTTACTGTTAGTGTAGTGTTATTGTTAGTGTAGTGTTATTGTTAGTGTAGTCTAATGAGTGATAATCTTAATTTGATATCGTGATTCACAGCTGGCAACTGTGATACTACAGTCATTTACAACAAGTGACCGAAACAGTGATACTCAGTGTTTAAGATATTTTGTGATTGGCATCTTGACATAACACACGAGTAAATCAAGGCTCCAAACTAGTACAAGTAGTAACCTTTGTAGCACAGGGAATTGTAACAACAAAGTCATGGATTTAAATTCATTTCCAAGACTTCAATTGAATTGTAATGATGTGACAGGATCATGGAATGATTGGCTAGCTCAATTTGAGATAACAGTAGAGTTAACTACTTTGAATCTGGGAAAAGAGACAGTGGAGGGTGTAGAAGTAAATAAATTTAGAGGTAGGACTAAGTTGTTAGCATTGTTGAGCGCAATAGGCAATGATGGTAGAGCCACGTTACAATCTCTTGGCTTTGATTTGAGAAACAATGGGAATGAAGGCTATGAGCAAGCATTAGGTCTACTTAGGGGCCACTATGATAGGTCAGATAGCTTTTATGTTAAAACAATGAGGTTTGTGACAGTGTCACAGGCCATTGATGAGGATGAAAGAGAATACTTGCTGAGAGTAGGAAAACTTAGTAGAGAATTAGGTTTAGGTGCTGGGACCGAGGATGTTAGAAGGAGACTTAGTGTTGCCTTAGCAGTAAATGGCTTGCGCGATACTAATGCTAGGAGACAATTATTGCAAGAACCCGATTTATCCTGGGACGACTTAAATACCAAGCTTAAAGCAAAAAAGCTAGCTAGAGACTCAGACCTACTTTTAAATGAAGCTAGGACAATAGTGGACGTCAAACAAGAAGTCGGGGCTGTAAGTTCTCTTAAGCAGACTAGAAACAGTAGCAGTGACAACTGTGACACTGCTACTGTTTCTAGTCTGCTTAAGAGAACTTACAGCCCCGACTTCTTGTTTGACGTCCACTATTGTCCTAGCTTCATTTAAAAGTAGGTCTGAGTCTCTAGCTAGTTTTTTTGCTTTAAGCTTGGTATTTAAGTCGTCCCAGGATAAATCGGGTTCTTGCAATAATTGTCTCCTAGCATTAGTATCGCGCAAGCCATTTACTGCTAAGGCAACACTAAGTCTCCTTCTAACATCCTCGGTCCCAGCACCTAAACCTAATTCTCTACTAAGTTTTCCTACTCTCAGCAAGTATTCTCTTTCATCCTCACAACTTAAATACCAAGCCTAAAGCAAAAAAGCTAGCTAGAGACTCATACCTACTTTTAAATGAAGCTAGGACAATAGTGGACATCAAACAAGAAGTCGGGGCTGTAAGTTCTCTTAAGCAGACTAGAAACAGTAGCAGTGACAACTGTGACAGTTATTCTGTTAATAGGGTTTCTAGATCTAGAATAAAGTGGAGACCTTATTTGAGAAGTAGCCTTAGGAATAGTGACCACTATAGAAGTAGAAGCTCGAGTGGATCTAGTAATAGCTCTGATGATCATAGTAAACAACATTACAATAGTAGGGATAAATTCTGTTCAAGCCAACGAAGGAGGAGGGATGAAAAACCTCTCGTAGATAGACCGAATTCGGGTTACTATCATTCTAGGTCTAAAAGGTTTAGCTCCCCTAGAAGAGAAGGAAATCTTTGCTATCATTGTAAAAAACATGATCATAGAATTAGGGACTGCCCTGATGTAAGGTGCTTCGTGTGTAACTGCCGAGGGCACACCACTAAAGATTGCCCTGAAAGAGAGACCAAACCTTATAGGTCAAGTAGTGGGAGTAGTGATAGGAATAAGGGTTATAGGAGAGTCAGATTTGCAAGCTGACTATATGATGGCAATGACAGCAAGTTATTTCCTCCTGAACAAGGAGAAATTACGCATACTAGACGGGGGAGACTAAGCAAACCTCCTAATAGACTAAACATGCAGAGGTATAAATAATAATGTGTTTTTTATAGATATCGTTTTAAAAAACTTGAGAAAAACAATATATAGATAGAGAAAGAGACAAACAATGAGCAATAGTGAGAAAGAGAAGGAAGGTATAGGGGAACCCGACATGGACTCTTGGTCTAAAGCCGGACCCTCAGGAAGACATAAAGAAACGGTAAAAGTAGCTAACCCCCAGGGTAAGCCCAAGAATACAGAAGATAAGGCTAAGCTTAAGAAGCCACATGAGGTATGTGGCAACAAGGGCACAATTAGGTGTGCCATCTGTAGATGCTTCAGGGATCACTCTGCCCGAGACTGTCCCAATAATAAGTGTTACAGGTGTGGGCAGAAAGGTCATTGGGTGGAGGACTGCAGAGAAGTCTATTGCAGTTGGTGTTGTGTCGCAGCCCAACACAAAACCTCAGACTGTAGTCACGCACCTTCTAGCTTCAAGCGGAAGGCTGTTAATGGTGTTGACTCTCAAGATCCAGCACCAAAATTAGCCAAGGTTTCAGGTAGTCAGAAATCAAACTATGCAAGTGTTGCCTCTGGTGGTGTAGCTACATCATCAAGCTATGTTCATGCATTAAAGCCTAAAAATGTTATTGTCAGTGAAGTTTCAGGGTTCCTGAATGGCTTGACGGGGTGCGACTTCCTGGATGGGAAGGCTTATGCACTAAGGAAAGAGGAATTAAATAGAAAAAAGCAAGAACTTCAACGAAAGTTCAACAGGCAAATGGAAGAGATCAGTGAGCGAGAGAGTCTCTTGGAAAAGGAGTATCAGTGCTCAATGGCTATTAAAGTAGCAATCGAAAACTGGGCCAGCGTGGCCAACGTGCATTCCAGAGGGTTGGGTAGCACAATACTAAACCCTGCAACCACAGTTGCGGAAGGTCCCAGTGGTAACCAGGAGGAGTCAAAGGCCGTAGAGGAGTCGCCGACCCCAGGTTGCCCTCGGGACGACACTTGGGAGGAGTCAATGGCCGTAGAGCCCCAGACCCCCGGTGTACATGGTGGTTCAGACCTTGGTCTGAGACCGACCTACAGTCCTAGTCAGCCTCAGGCAACTGAGACTGGGGAGGTGAAGATGGAAACATCTTCTAATCCCGAAGCACTGCATTGAGGTTCTGGTCAGTCTCAGGCAACTGAGACTAAGGGAGAAGAGGGTGAGAACATCCTCCGATCCCAACTCACTTACTTACACACTTACCGACACACTAAACAACCTACTCACCTAACTTACTCACCTACTTATTTACTCACACACTCAACGACACACTGACTCGCGAACTACTAAATTACAAATAGTTAAAGCTTGTGTTTACAGTTTCTGGCAAATAGAGGTGAGTAAGTTTACCCACAGACATGTGGTACTCATCAGCTTATAGCTTTTAGAAATAGTATGTAATTGAAATGCTTAGTTTTAGCAGGTGGTCACCAGCCTTTATTGGAAGGGGGCATGTTATAGTGGCACGCTGAGAGTTTAGCTAATGACAATAGCCTATCAGATACTTGAGCTATCGTGTTACTAAGAGTTGCCCTACCAGCCACCGTATAGCTGAGATAGCTACAAGCTAAAGCAGATAAAACCCAGACAAACAGAGTGAACGGTCTCTTTCATCTAGCAGCTTTATCACTGGTAAGACATACTATTACATTGTGGTAATCTAACAATCACTATGACATTCACATTGACTGATTGAGTTCGACTATCACTATGAGTATGAGTATTGCCAATAAGTATAACTGAATCTGAATGACTGACTTTGAATGTATGACATAGTGAAACTCACGGAGAAATTGAAAAAGTGCCATTTTTTATCACAAATTTTATAAGAATTGTAAAGAAAATTACTCACTGCATTAATCAACTTCTCTTGCCAGTTCATTTTTATCTATAAAATGTTTGATTACATCAATTTGACTATTCTGAATAGCAGAAACATACACAGAAAGTAGAAAACTTACACGGCTAGAAATGTTGCTTTTTAAATATTACTCGCTATACAACAAATAATGCGCAATTTAATGGAAAGAGTAGCAAATTAGGAAAACCGGGCTCGCTAAATAACTACCAGCCAATAGACGATGTATGTTTGGTACAATTAGTACCTTGTACTAAATCTAAAACACTCACCACTATAACTTATATAAACTTCTGCAAGTTCAAATGCAAAATGCATACTTCTAGAAAATAGCTGTGCAACTTTTATTACATGCATTACTTTATTTCATATCTTAACTTTATGAACCATGAGTTCATTTTTCAAAATGTTTAAATTAAATGCTTAAAAAATGCATTTAAAAAATGTATTCCTGCAAAAATGCCCTGGAGCAGCTTGACCACAACCCCAGCTGTTCTGGCAAAACACATTTAATGGTTTTTTTATTGACATAGTGGTGAATGAGCTAGTTGTTTTTGGCAGTTGAATATAGCCACGTTGCAGGCAATTTTATACGATTCTGATTGGCTGGACTCTACATGACCAGCTAATGATTGTATCTGATAGGCCTAATAATGCATTTGTCTTTGAAAATGTAGAGTTTTATATGAGTTATAGTGGTGATATTTTAGAGTTGGTACACGCCCCTTTTTGGTTGAGTTTTATAGTCTGATCATGCTGTAGTCATCTACAACACTTGAGTGTATGGGGAAATTATTAGTATTACGAAATCTGTTTTGGCTTACTTTGCTATGCCAGTTTTCTGACTTGGTTTGTAAGCAACTATGTAGGCAGTTATAACTTAGGATGATTTCATCAAAGGTAGACATTACTTAGGCCTTAGAACATCAAATCAACCAGTGCTGTTACTTGGTTGTATTGTAAAGCATTATCGAGAGCATAGCGCACTAGCACAGTCACTGAGCTGCAATGGCAGTGCATGCTACACCAAACTTATCAGTTCTATTATAATATCTTATGTAAGGCACGTAAAACACTAGGCTAGTCTCTGTTAGTATGTAAAGTAGTAGCACAGTTACAGCAGTCACACCACTCCTCTCTATCCTGTCTACCAAGCACAGAGGTTGCAATAATGATAATCATTTCATGGTTTAGTTTTAAATCCATGCATACTACTAAATACATTCTCATAGTCTGGTTACTTTGTGTGCTTCAGTTTACTTTGATGTACTTATTCAAAAAATTGTTTCACCTAGCATTTTGTCAACAGTTGTTAACAACAGACAATGCATGTAGACTTTTATCTATATATGTGTGAGTTCGCGAGCTTTCTTTCGGCTCTCTTAGTTGAAATCTATATATTATTATGAATTAAAAGCATTTACATTTGTATAATATCTTCAGATCATATTTGACCTAGTCTTGTATTAACTATTTATTTATAAAAATAAGGCTTGGTATAAAAATAATAAGTTTCAAAACAAATGAAATAGTTAATGTATATAAACAAAATATGCATATATTTGTATTAAATCAGTGGCAGTCATACAAAACCTCAGTCCAAAATGAAGATCAAGGAAAGACCTACTTTCAGTATTTTAACTTTCACTCCATTTTTGCTGCAGCTAAAGGCTTTGTTTCTATTTCTGAAAAACAGGTCTGCTTTTTTGAAGGCTCCTCAGTTTGATTATGCTGCAGCCAAAATGCTGGGCTGAGATAATCGTTAAAAAATCTGGACAGTTTGATGAACATGGTTTCTGTGAATCTCAAGTCATGTGTTATGCGTTGAGTTACACTTCCCCTAACAGTAAATACAAAAAAATCACAATATTCGGCTTTAGTTATTTTAAGCTGACCTTGTACTTGGCCATAATATTGGTGTTTCTTTTTGAGGATTGACTTTGTGCCATCGAAAGATTTTTTTAGAAAGGAAACTGTATTGAATGATGGGAGATCGTCTAAAGCCGGGCACTTAATTTCCAGAATGCCTTCCCCGTGACACTCACAGCTCACTATCCCATCAGGGGAAGCACCTAAAAATGCAAACTCTGTGGACAAAAACAGTCCACAGTCCCTAACAGTTAGTTTCTTGTGATGAGGGCTGTTTAAATTTAAGTATGTCTGTTTTGCTTTAGCTTCCATTGAGCGGCCATGCTGAATGGAAGGTACAGAGCTTATGTCTCCTGGGCTTATTAATGAGCTTACTAATTTGCTCATGTCAGTACGTGCGTCCTTAACTTGAGATTCCATTCGTGTCTTCACACGATAGAAATTAGAAGCAGTAATTCGGCCATGTCTGAGAAATTTCCAAAGGGGGCTGTCACTCTGCTTCACTGTTGCTGCTTCTATTTCCCACACTTGATTTCTTGTTATGGACATGGTTCTGACCAATTTAGAGAAATGCTCTGGACTATCTGCGCTCTCTGCCAGGGTTGACATAACCAGATCTTTAAATGGTTCAACTTCTATAAGAAAACTTATCAATCTATATGTATGCTTAATGTACATACACAACACAAAATTTTTGTTGTGTATATCAAACATATGCAGTATTACAGAAAATAGAACATTTAGATGGTCAGACATAGTACTCCTTATGTGTTGTACCTTTTAATAATGTGGTTTCTTGAACTTTTTGCCATTCTTCAAGGCTTGGTTTTTTACCATATTTTTCAAGAATATATGTACTCTCACTAGCAAAGATTTTAAGTTCTTCCTCCCACTCTTTGAAAATTACACCTCCATTGTTACTAGTAGCCACTCTTCTATGCATTCGGGCACAATTCCTGTCTTTTCCTGTAAACAGTAAAGTGCAGCAGTTATAACTATAAATGGCACCCTAATTCTATTTTACCAACAGTTAAAATAATATTTATTAACTCAATTATTATTTTAGTAAAAAATTCGCTAAGTAACAGTCATAAACAAAGTTACTTTAACAATTTAAGCCAAATATTTTCTCTACTTTATTCTTGATGCTTACCTTTTTTATAATCTGGTTTAAAAAAATAAAGGTCAGCAAGACGCCTTGGTGTACACACACTTTTGGTGGAGCGTTTCCAGTTGCACTCTCCGTCAGTGCAACTTCTTTTGAATGGCTCTTTTTGGGATATATAATCAAGTTTGAAAACAACTGCTGCTATATGGTTGCAAGAGGAGCTAAGCCTGAAATAAAAAATTTAGTTCAGCATGATATGTAAATATTTTTTAAAAACACAGAAAATCATACTCTGGCAAAATTTGCACACAATACTTATTTATAACTATCATTAAGTCATTTGAAAAATTTGATAGAGCCGGAATATAATATCATGTCATTGCTTACCCTGCAGTACAGCTGCACCAAGCAGAAAGTATCTTCCCAGTTATTTGAAGGCAAGCAATCCAAACACTATGTGGGGTTGCAGAAATTCTTTCACTAGGTCTACACACTGTTGTAAAATATGCTACATTAGATGAAGGTTCATGGTAATATTTTATGGTGCTAACCCAATCATCCGCAAAATATGCATAGGCTTTTCCTTGCTTATATCTGCTATACATTTCTGCAGAAAGAGCAGTGTTGGCTTCGTTCACATACATAACAAGATCACTAAATAAAACTTTTGGCCACATTGAAATACTGTCTCTTTCTTCACTCCAATCTTTAATAGTCAGTGGATCCAGTATTACTGTGCCGTCATTAGTTTTAAGAAGATCTAAATATTCCCGTTTGCTTTGTGCTTCCATCTCTATTGCCGACTTTGCAGGCTGATAGTCAAGGTGCATTGCTCCATAAACTAAAGAGATTAACTCAACCTTACTTTTTTTACTATGTGGCAAGTTTCTGATTTTTAGATATTCTTTTAGAGCAGTTACTTTCCATGTAGAAATTTCTTCAAATGTCTCTGTCAATTGTTTTTCTTTTGGAGAAACTGCTAATGCCATGTTCACAACTGTAGCTGGTCCAGGATATTACAAGTTTATTTTTATGTTTGCTGGTAAAAACACAAAATAAGTTAAATTGATCATCATAATAAAAAGTGATATTTGTACATAAATGAAGTTACCTAAGAATGTGTAACAGGCATCAGTACACAGAGAAAGAAAATAGAATTATTTACTAGAGAAACAGTATTTGTTGCAATATGGTATGGTGTGTCTTTATAACTATTAATTTTGAGTAAAATATGTATAAAATATAACTAACCTGTTGGCTCATGTATACAAATCTCTATAAAATTGAATAAAGCAAAGGTCACAAATAATGGCAGTTTTTATAAGAAAGCAAAAAAGCTAGTTCTAATAAAGTTGTGAAGAGTTTTCAAACTGAGCTGCGTTTTGCTGTATCTCTAAAACTACTGCAGCTGATGAGTATTAAACTATGGTATACATTCACTGCATAGCCCAAAGGTAGCTACATAGCCAGCAGAGGTAGGGAGATAAGGACAGTAACCCTAACAATAATGGTATAACCCTAAATCCAACAGTAAACAGAAGGCAAATGAATCACATCACAGAGCTTGCTGACGTATTCTATCTAATCGGAACTAGGAATTTTAATGAGAAATTTGTTGTTGCGACAGCATGAGTGAATCATACTGTGGGTGTCTGACAATCATTTACATTCATGTTGTAAATGTAAAATCTGCTAAGGATATCACTTATGTTTTGCTTGCTATATTATAATACAAATACCTTCTGTTAGAAACTTATGGTTATGTCATTAGTTTGTACCGTACTCGGGCATGCTGGTACTCATACTCATCTCCTCATAATGAGATTTAGTGGATTATAGTAGCTACACAAAAGGTGAGTAACTATTTCAACAATAATTAACTAAAGTCAGTCGCTGAACATGTTATTTCTGTCCACATTTGGATAGTTCTGTAGCAAAGCACAGAAGTTTATTGAGCATATGCAGTCTATGTATTTTAGTAATAGATAAAAATTTGTTAGTCTTTCACTTTTTGCATTTCCAACTAGATCTGGCTAAAAATAGATTTATTTCAATCAGTTTACTGTGAAGGGCTGAGATGCTTGTGAGCAATTTTTCAAATGCTGTTCTTATTAAATGCACAACCTTTTGCAAACAGGTAAAGGTTTCAGTCAACAATGGCTACTATATCAAATTTCCTCAACTGTTACTTACTCAAAGTTACCAACATTAATTACTGGCTTTAGCACAAAACTGTGTTGACAACTTATATTCCAAAATATCTGTGGTATATTCCTTAACTTTACAGCATGCAAGCATTTATGTTGGGGAAAAAACTTTCACTATCTTTTGTAACACACATTTAGTTATCAGGTTTTGTTCTGGTAGGAATCTAATCCAATACCGAATATTTTGCTTGGCATTTTACAGATCGGCATGAGAATCTGCGCAGTTAAAAACTGCCATAATGGAGAGTATAAACTTCAAAAGTTTCGAAAGAGCAATCCTGGACAATTGGATCCTTTCGCTCTTTATACGTTTCCACGAAAAAGTGAGCAACAGCGTCACGATTGGTGTGTTTTAATAAATCGGAAGGATGAATTAGGAAATTTATGGACTCCAAAACAACAATCCAGAGTTTGCTCCCTACATTTTAAGGATGGTCAGCCAACTGAGCAAAATCCAAACCCAACCCTTCACTTGGGATACAAATGCACCAAAACCTATAGTTCAAGAGGCACAGAAAACAGTGGTTTTGACAGAACAGCTGGAAAAAGAAAAGAACAGAAAATATATTCAACAAATGTAAAGCAACAAAATTCATCTTACAGCCATCCTTGTAGGCAAACTTCATTAGATGTACCTGAGCAAAATGAGACTTTGCCAGCTAATGCAAAAAAGAGTCCTAGGCTTTCAAATATTGGACCAAAAGTTACAAGAAAAAGCTCAGGACTTTCCAAGTTTAAACAAAAGGCAGGTGTTAGGAAAATTAAAGTTTTCAAAACGTTTACCACAACAGATGAAAGAACCAAGTTTTACACTGGAATACCTACACGATCTCTATATTTTTCTTTAGCAAGGTAAAAGTTTATTACCGTACTGTTAAAAACACACACACCACACACACGCACGCGTATACATATATATATATACACACACACACACACACACACACACACACACACACACACACACATATATATATATATATATATATATATATATATATATATATATATATATATATATATATATATATATATATATATATATATATATACACATATATATATACACATATATATATACATATATATATGTTTTTTTATTAAAAAATGCCACACCCTACTATATAGTTTCATACATTAAACTGCACTAAAAATAAATAAAATGAAGAAAAATATAATATATTTAATTAAATCATCATTAAATATAAATATTGTAAATCGAAGATGTTAAAAATATGTTTACCCATCTCAAAAATTGAAAATTTTATGCATCAAGGCTCAACAGGCAACAGTGGCATTAAAGTTACTGTTGTGTGTTTAAAATAAATAGCAAAACTTATGAAATATTTTAAACATAAAATATTATAAAGGAATGATAGTTAGCACAAATATTTGAGGCTATAAAAGTTTTTATTCCTCTTTTTATAATTATTAGACACAGATTAAGCTACATGAATATAAACTGAGTAATTAAATATATGTTGAACATACACTGATATGATTTCCAGCTGTCAATTTATTTTTTATTCTTTTATATAGATTTATATGCCCAAAGATGAGGTGTCTTACTCTCAGAAAAAAGTTAACAAGACAAGATGAGCTTTTGTTGGCTTTGATGAAGCTGCGTCAAGGTCTGCAGTTTCAAATGCTTGCTGACCTTTTTTATATTTCTAGAATGCTAGCAAGCAAAATCTTCAAAGATACATTAACCATTCTAGCAAAAGAATTAAAAAATCTCATTATTTTTCCCCCTAGAGAGAAATTGAACATTCCTCTCAATTTTCAAAGTCAGTATCCCAACATTAGGTGCATTATTGATTGCACAGAAATATTTATATGCAAGCCACAGTCGAAGTTGGCACAAGCCTTGACGTGGAGTGAATATAAAAAATCAAATACAATCAAATACCTTATTGCAATCACACCCAGAGGCACTATATGCTTTCTTTCACCTGGAATGGGAGGTAGGGCCTCAGACAAGTGCATAGTTAATGATTCTGGCTTCTTGGGTCTCATAAACCCAGGTGATGTGGTCATGGCAGATAAAGGCTTTATTATTGAAGAAGAGCTAATAGGAGCTGGAGCCAAGTTGGCCATGCCACCTGGGAAGAGAGGCCATTCTCAAATGACTAGAGCGAAGTTACTGCAAACTAAATTGATTGCTAACCTTCGAATCCACGTTGAAAGAGCAATAAAACGAGTAAAGGAATTTAATATTTTAAATGGTCCTGGGGGTGTAAGCTTACTGTTGACACCGCTTTTAGATAAAGTAATGATAGTCTGCTGTGCTCTCTGTAATCTGCAGCCACCTTTGGTAGCCGATGAAGTGTAGCACTTTTATAATAATATTCTTCTTGATGTGCTATTGTATATAACGTATGTGCTATACCACTATGCTTTATAAATAAAAGTCTGATATTATTATACTTTTGTCATATCTGCTTATCTCAATGATTGTTGAGAAGGATTTTGGGTGAAAGTAAATGGCAGCTCAGACTTGATACTCATTTTATAAAATGCTAACTTATGCATAAATAATATTCTGTTAGTACCAATATTGTATGCAGTCAGCGTTGAAATATAATGCCTTCGTTTTGATGGAATCGACATTTTCTCTGTAGCTATCATGTTGCATCACACAATATGAAAAAATATTCAAGCCCAATGTTTAATGACCGTTTATTCTAACATTCCAAATTATTAGGAGAAAGCCTTTGTATTTTACCCAACTGACTAAAAGATGTATTGGAAACTCATTAGTAAAGTTGTTGATGTTATTGCATTAGCTTCAGAGCTAAGTACAGATGTTTCATCCAGCAATGACTTGAGACTGAGAAGTTCAACTTTAATATCACTTATACAAACGTGGCAAATTGCATAAAACATTACTTCACAGTTAAAAGAAACTAAACTATATTGTCCCATGGCTGATGTCATTACATTTGTAGAATAATCATACTGTTTAGCTAAGTAAATCGTATACAAGAAAGGGTTATCAACATGGTACCATGGTGATAATACCAACTAACAATATAGACCCACATGCAAGGCACTACATGCTAATACTCATTTTTATACAAAATGTCTACATTATCTATTGCTAATACCTGTGCATTTAAACTCAATGCAGATGAATATGTGACGGAGTAAAAAAATGCTGTTCTACAAATTTAAAATAAAATAGTATTGGGTACACAAGCAAATAATTTATGGCTATAGCTAGGCTAATGCATTTGTAATGAGCTTGTGAAATAATTTTTTGAATAAGTACATCAAAGTAAACTGAAGCACACAAAGTAACCAGACTATGAGAATGTATTTAGTAGTATGCATGGATTTAAAACTAAACCATGAAATGATTATCATTATTGCAACCTCTGTGCTTGGTAGACAGGATAGAGAGGAGTGGTGTGACTGCTGTAACTGTGCTACTACTTTACATACTAACAGAGACTAGCCTAGTGTTTTACGTGCCTTACATAAGATATTATAATAGAACTGATAAGTTTGGTGTAGCATGCACTGCCATTGCAGCTCAGTGACTGTGCTAGTGCGCTATGCTCTCGATAATGCTTTACAATACAACCAAGTAACAGCACTGGTTGATTTGATGTTCTAAGGCCTAAGTAATGTCTACCTTTGATGAAATCATCCTAAGTTATAACTGCCTACATAGTTGCTTACAAACCAAGTCAGAAAACTGGCATAGCAAAGTAAGCCAAAACAGATTTCGTAATACTAATAATTTCCCCATACACTCAAGTGTTGTAGATGACTACAGCATGATCAGACTATAAAACTCAACCAAAAAGGGGCGTGTACCAACTCTAAAATATCACCACTATAACTCATATAAAACTCTACATTTTCAAAGACAAATGCATTATTAGGCCTATCAGATACAATCATTAGCTGGTCATGTAGAGTCCAGCCAATCAGAATCGTATAAAATTGCCTGCAACGTGGCTATATTCAACTGCCAAAAACAACTAGCTCATTCACCACTATGTCAATAAAAAAACCATTAAATGTGTTTTGCCAGAACAGCTGGGGTTGTGGTCAAGCTGCTCCAGGGCATTTTTGCAGGAATACATTTTTTAAATGCATTTTTTAAGCATTTAATTTAAACATTTTGAAAAATGAACTCATGGTTCATAAAGTTAAGATATGAAATAAAGTAATGCATGTAATAAAAGTTGCACAGCTATTTTCTAGAAGTATGCATTTTGCATTTGAACTTGCAGAAGTTTATATAAGTTATAGTGGTGAGTGTTTTAGATTTAGTACAAGGTACTAATTGTACCAAACATACATCGTCTATTAGGTAAGGACGACAGAAAAATCTTCGCACTTGCCGTTCAGCATTTTCAACGCATGAAATTCGCGTACAGTAAACTCCTTTTTTCACTTTTGCGACATTTCGCACACGACGAGTGCGAAAATACGCGTCGTGTGGCCCTAGGCTAAGACGATGTGCAAGTGTTACAATAAATAAATAATACTTATTCAGATTGAGATTATTCTATATAGTCAAAATTGAATTTCCTACATTAATTATTTCATAATATTGATTGAATTAGGAACATTTATAATTACATCGCGATCAGACATAAAATGGAAGCAAATATTACTTCTCAGCAGTTTGAAAGAAATCAACTAAAATTCGCCTGAAATCAATACGGCGACGCTTATCGTACTTCCAGCTTTGCGGTCAAGTTAAAAGTTGTAGTTTGCGGGTTTACATGAGTACTCTTAGCGAGTCAATATCGATCATTAACTTCTATCTAGCCTTGCTTCTCAAAAACGGATTTTAAAGTCATAAAAACCGTACAATTGAATATTGCTTAAGTACAATGAGAGGCGTAAGCGCACCGTCTAGATAATCTTGTCGCATTGTGAAATAAATTATGCTATATGCTTGCCGTACCCACTAGGATTAGTGATGACTGAGCATAAGTTGCTTTATACTTGTGACTTATAAGTTTGCGGGTTTACATGAAAGCTCTTAGCGAGTCAATATCGATCTAGCCTTGCTTCTTAAAAACGGATTTTAAAGTCATAAAAACCGTACAATTGAATATTGCTTAAGTACAATGAGAGGCGTAAGCGCACCGTCTAGATAATCTTGTCGCATTGTGAAATAAATTATGCTATATGCTTGCCGTACCCACTAGGATTAGTGATGACTGAGCATAAGTTGCTTTGTACTTGTGACTTATAAGTTGTAGTTTTTAACTCAATTTGACGAAACTTATTATCCTTATTTTGCTTGAAAAGGATGCTACGCTTTAAAGATTTAATTCCCTTGCATAAGCAAGTTGTAAGTAATACTAATAGTAATACTAATACTAATAGTAATACTAATAGTAATACTAATACTCTAATTAAGTAAGTTGTAGTGTTTATATAATTTTTTATTCATTATTAATATGAATAAGAATCAATCAGTTATAATTATTGAATAAGTATAACATGATATTGATATTCATATTGATTATGATCAAGATTATCTTTATGATTATGATTATCAGTGATAAGCGATAAATGATAATAATAATCATTATGATTATCATTTATGGGTTTATCACTTTTCATTTTTTTTAAGTAATTATCATTATCGTTATGAATATGATTTATGAATTTCATTAATCATAATGAAAGGTGATGAACCTAAATAAAATGATATAAATAAATTAAAAAAATATTATAAAATTAAAATATAAATATTTATAATGCATATTTCATTTTGATGTTGTAGTAATTATATTTATTATTTTTTAATTTATGTTAACTCACCTTCAATTAGTTATACTCAAGTTATAGTTTTTTATATTCCTAGTTATAGTCTCAGCCCTCACGGCTTACAGTTACTGATTGGGATAGACTTTCTACAGCTACTATGTCTACTGGTACTTGGGTACTCCTACTAATATTGATAGTCATATTGATAATCCTCTTACCTCTTACACGCATTAGAGCATGTAGCAAGAGGCACACCTCTACAGTTGCCGATTACAGGCTAGCAAGTATTTTCAGTATGTTGCACATATACAACTCTGATGTATTGACTAATTATTTAGCATAGACTTAAGCTCTCGGGCTGTTTTTGAAAAGAAGCTGCTGTAGTAGGCTGCTGATTTTGCAAAAATGGTTGAGGGATCGTCCCTGCTTGATGCCTTAGTAAACCTAGTATTTTAGGTTTTACTGTCCATCAGTTCATAGGAGTTGGTTAGAGATGCCTGATTTCCCTCATTAGATAGAAGTCGCAACAGTAACTTGTGCTTCAGCTTGAAGCGTCTGTCAGGGAGAGATTCTAGGTTTAGTTTGTCACGCGTCACAGTGATACTGTCTCTGCCTTTCAATATAGCAATGAATCTGATTGCATTATTTTGCACCTGTTCTATATCTTTGATGAGGTATTGCAAACGGGGATCTCAAATTGCTGCTGCACCTTCTAGTTGTGGCTTACTCATACTCACACTCATGTCGATAATTCATTTAGTTTACCTTATTATTTTAGTTTCAATAAATACAATTATATTAATTATATTTATAATCGTGAATAGTATAATGATTACCTGCAGTAAAAGGTAAACCATTATCATGTTTATAATGACTACATAAAGTTGAATGTTGTTATGATAGTAAGTTATACTTGTATAATTAAATAAAAGTAATATTATTTAATTTTACATTTCAAGCTGCAATTACAAAGTTTGACCTTTGATGGTGAAAAGCAATCATCACCATCATCATGCTGATCACTTGCAATCTATTCATATTACTAATTAATCATTAAGCATAATTGTCAGTCATCAGACTGAGTCATTTATGGTTGACCTTGTGATTAACATTGGCATTTCGATTTTAGCAGAATCTTTCAAATGACAATGATTATTATCATGTGATAGTCACAAAGTTGAAATGTAGTATCGTTTGTCTGAAAATTTCGTGATTTTCCATTAGAATCAGAGATGAGATGTCTGTTCGTGAAAAGTCACAGTCTTTCATTATTGAACTGTGTGGTTTATAGGCGTGTTATCACTGAACCCCCACGCATAACTAACGCAATACTGAGCCATTAGTTTATATTATTAGTATTGAGATATCTGTCTATAACTATACTGGGTCAGTAGTTTGTATGTTTAGTATTGAGATATCTATTAGTTCCATGCCGGCTGATTGTGTTTTAAGGAAAGTCTCACAATAAACGAACATGTCGGAAGTGAACTCTGGTGATGCGCCAACTGGCGAGGTCAAGGTGAAATCTGAGAAAGAGTTGAAGAAAGAAGCTGCTAAAGCTGCTAAACTAGCCAAGTTTCAAGCTAAGCAGGCTAAACAGAAGGCAGAGTCTGCCACGACTACTGAGGTGTCTGTTTAGTTAGTTACAGGTTCTATATATACTAAGGTAGGTGCAGTAATGGAGAAATTGAGAAAGCCTGTGTTCTAGATTAGAAATGTAGCATAAGAAGTTGTGTTTTTGTAAGAATTTCAACCCAAACCCCAAACCAAAATTTGATAATAAGATTAAAGAACCTAGGCTATCTCGATTTCTACACTACTGCTCCTAAATGTATATATTTGTGTTACTTTCTATTCAGATTTATGGTTGTACTTCTACATGAAAGTGTTACTTGAATTACATATTCGTATTGCGACTGTATGGCTGTACTTTTACCTGGAAGTTGTCTGTATCTGCAGCTAACAATTTCCATTTTATTTTCTTCAAATTTGATTTTTTTTTTCTAGAAAAAAGTGAAAGAGAAAAAGGAGAAGGCTGTAGTAACGTATGTCGATGACACACCAGTTGGCCATAAGAAGGTTCAGTTCAATTATTCTCTACATTTTATACTCAATTGAGCTCTTCATTCCTTTACTTACAAGTTTCAGTTGAAGCGCTGATTTATCAGTGTACACTGCTCGGTAGTGAACACACAGTTATGTGTGTAAGCAGTCTTACTTAAAATTGTTGAAATCATATTAATAAGGAAGCTCACTCTGTAATACTCAAATATAACTCGCTTAATCACTATTTGATGCCCTTTGAAAACGTAATAAATTAAGTTGACAGCATAAAAGTGATAATTGAAAAAGACAGCCGATGTAATTATAAACATGAATACCCCATATCTAAAGGAGTTATCATTCCCTTTGATTGTTACTCTAAAATTATTTGATTAAGCATGTACAAAGCAAAAATTTTGATAATTGGCTTTTAAAATGAAATGCGACTCGGCAAAATTGAATTTCTGACTGAAAATCAAGAAGGTATAAACACTGCTTTAGACTGAAGTAATAAGACATCGTATTCCAATATCCTACATTTAGGGCTGCCCTACTCATACATTGGATAGCCTCAGATTCAAATACTCCTAACAATCTGTTGTGTGTAAGTTATATAAGTTGTAGTAGTAGTGTCAGGCCACAGTCTTATTTATTCGTCCTGGTTGGTGGTTAGACTATGGGCCATGAATAGATTATTGTATTTATACATGTGTTTATCATATTTGAACTGTATGGACCAGTAGAAGACAAGTCTCAACTTAGTATATCTAGATATCAGTGTATAGTCACCATCCTTGTGAGAGACTCCTGGTGGAAAGCATTTTTGTTAAAACAGGCTGAGGACTTATTTAGATGTGGCGCAGGAGCAATTATGACTGGATGCTCTTCTTAACATCACCAGTGGCCTTTGTCAAACAATGGCTTCATGTTCACTAGACAAACGCTCTAACCCCTAGACCACAGCTGCTCCCCTATACTTCATAGTTTTCTGTTATTCTAGACACGACGTGTCCCATGCCTGACTCTTACTCCCCGTCCTATGTGGAAGCTGCCTGGTACTCTTGGTGGGAGAAGGAAGGATTCTTCAAACCTGAGTATAATCTCAAAGGTACACTTCTCATCATAGTAAAGTCTATAATGTGTGATTGGTTACTTCTAACACGTAGAGGTGTGATTTGTTACTCTGTTGTAACAGGTACTGTGATTGGTTGCTTTTTACTTTGTAACCAAGAGAGATGTGATTGGTTGCTTTGTAACAGGTAGAGATGTGCTGAAACTCACACCTGAAGAGAAGTTTATCATCATGATCCCTCCCCCTAATGTGACCGGGACTCTTCACCTAGGACACGCCCTCACGGGGGCAGTTGAGGATGCGATAGTTCGGTGGTGAGATGTTCATTCATATAAATGAGACAACTCCGTACTTACCTAGTCACTAAACTGGTGGTGTATGTAGCTTATAGCATGTAACAGTAGACACCATTCCTCTGGTGGTGACTACATGACATTTCGGCATTTTGCCAAGTCACTTTGAGATATTCCACAGACAGGCTATGAACATCCCCCTGTTAATTCTTTTTTGAATGCTGAGAAAATTTGTGTTAAGTACCGGTTGGCATAAGTCATTCATCTATTATATTGATGTTGTTTCAACCACAGATATTTCTCTCAGCACCTTTCCAGAAAATCTGCAGGTGTCTGATATGCTTGCATTATCAGGTGTCTGCAGGTGTCAGTTCTGTTGTATTGTCAGGCACCGGATGAATTGAAAGGTGACACTGTTTGTACCCGGATGTGACCACGCAGGAATAGCCACTCAAGTTGTCGTCGAGAAAAAACTCGCTAGAGAAGAGAATAAAACTCGACACGATTTGGGACGAAATGAGTTTGTGAGACGAGTGTGGGACTGGAAGAACCAGTAAGGGAATATTTTATCTTGAAAATGCATTTCATAGCGACTTAGTATTCGGGTTTGAGTTCTTATTTTATCTTATTGGTGTGCAGTTGCTACAGTTTGATATAAGATAATATAATAGCGTTAATACGATAAAATTCTTATATATAATTGAATATACAAAAAGTTAAATATAGGTTTACTTCATCACACTCTATCATTGGTCTCATTATTTAAGTTGCTAATATAACTAAGTTTTGCAGCACAACGATTGGT
The DNA here is from genome assembly GCA_964035545.1 of Bugula neritina. Classification (NCBI taxonomy): domain Eukaryota; kingdom Metazoa; phylum Bryozoa; class Gymnolaemata; order Cheilostomatida; family Bugulidae; genus Bugula; species Bugula neritina. The sequence goes on along the minus strand of OZ037772.1, from coordinate 2,180,606 downwards.
CAGTGTTATTATATAATTTCTATAGAAAAGGAGACAGAATCTACCATCAGTTGAGGAAAGTGGGCGGGTCTTATGACTGGGACAGAACTACGTTCACTATGGATGAGGTGAGGAGTTATCCTCTCTATACATGTATTATGTTTGAGTAGTGGAGTCTATATGCCGTGTCGACTGTTTACTGACTCAGTGTGTTATCCTCTCTATGATTGGTTAATCATGAGGCCTGGTCTCCAATCAGCTCACACTTGACACATGACTCATATATACTTGTTTATTAGAAATCTTTAAAAGCGGTGAACGAAGCGTTTATCAGAATGCACGAGAAAGGTGTGATCTACAGAGCTAACCGACTGGTCAACTGGTCCTGTACTCTCAACTCTGCCATCTCTGATATTGAGGTATACCGTACAGTATAAGTCTGACTCCCGGCTGTGTGTATGTCAACTGGTTATTCACTGCGAGACTTGTGTGTTGGTGGTAACTAACCTAATAGTAGTATTCAGACACAGCCTGATATATTACATTATGACTATCTTCGAATGAATACATCAATGAGACCACAGCCAGATATTCATTCGTACGAGCATCCATTTACACAATGTGAACTAATAGAAAAGAATGAGAACGCAGTGACTCAGAAACACACACTACAGTTTAACCTTTGACCTGTATAGTCTGAGAGAGTTGTATCACTGATTGCAGGTAGACAAAGTAGAGTTGACAGGAAGGACTATGCTCTCTGTGCCGGGCTACAAAGAGAAAGTGGAGTTCGGAGTTCTCCTTTCCTTTGCATATAAAGTGGAAGACTCTGTCGAAGAGATCATTGTGGCCACAACTAGATTAGAAACTATGTTGGGTTAGTAGACATCAATGTCACTAATAGCTTTGTTGCTTAGCAACGTAATAATGGCTGACTCTTGCTGCCAGTTGAAGTAAGTCCAGTAGATCTCTCTAACTATTCTTACTTTCTCACTTAGGAGCAGTAGTGGAGAACTTGAGATAGCCTAAGTTCTTTAATTTTATTATTCCATTTTTGTTTAAGGTGCGGGTTGAAGTTTTCAAAGTCCGCTATTAGGTACGATCTATGACGCTACATTGGACATTTATATCCAATGAATTAACGCAAAAGTTTTTCTATCCAATAGGAGTCCGCCGCAACTTATTTGAATCAAGCAGTGCTTGATCCTACCGTACCGCAACACCGGACAGGAAGCTCTGACATTTATAAAAATGGCTGATATTTGCTGTTACGGCGTACGATACGGTAAGTGTGAATAGGGGGTTAGTGGTTAATTAGCTTGATACTAACTTACTGGGAGTTGTGTACTCTGAGTATAGTGACTGTGAAGTTGGATCTGGTAAACACTCAGTAAATATATAATTGTATATCAATACTCAATACTGTGAGAGACTATAAAGTCTGGTAACTATTGTAGGTGACACTGCAGTGGCTGTCCACCATGAAGACGGCCGATACAAACACTTACACGGGAAGTTTGTGAGACATCTTTTTGCTGCCAGGAGAATACCTATTGTAGCTGACGACTTTGTGGAGATGGAGTTTGGGACAGGTGCTCTGTTTCCTGTATATTCATAGCCTGTTGTCCTGTATATTCATAGCCTGTTGTCCTGTATATTCATAACCTGTTGTCCTGTATATTCATAGCCTGTTATCCTGTATATTCATAGCCTGTTGTCCTATATATTCATAGCCTGTTGTCCTGTATATTCATAGCCTGTTGTCCTGTATATTCATAGCCTGTTGTCCTGTATATTCATAGCCTGTTGTCCTGTATGTTCATAGCCTGTTGTCCTGTATATTCATAGCCTTTTGTGTGCAGGGACAAAATAATTTAACAGATCCGTGTGTTAAATATGGTATTCTGCTATGGTAAGAATTCTACTATGTCATGAATTGAGGTGTCAGGTCCCTCAGCTTACTGAGATACGGAGGGAGAACTATATTGGAGTCTATTCGTATAGCAACGAGTACTGTTTGGTGTGTGAATCTAGTATTTCATGTTTTTGACAAAGAGGTGGCATAACTCCTAATTGTGTGACATATTTCTAAGTTGATATGGTTTTTCCTTGCATTATATATTATATAATGCAAGGAAAAACCATTTCAACTTAGAAATATGTCACACAATTAGGAGTTGTGCTACCTCGAAGAAACCAGTGATTTTTACCTTTTTGCGTTTATGAAAAGAAACACAACTCCATGTTGTTACTCATAAGTGGCGTAACTCCCAATATTACTTATAGTTATTTACCAAAATTAAGCAGGTCTTTCTTCTGTAATGCAACATGTTAGAGTTGTATGGCTTGAACTTGCCTTGCTCACTGCACTACAAGGTCTTATTTTCCTATTTTGGCTGTTTCACAATTAGTCAACTTGATAGCAAGAAAATATTGATCTACATAGGTTTTAGTGGTTTAATACCATTTGTGTACAGGTGACATTTGTAAGCAGGTGACAGGTGTGAGTCTATTAGCAATTTATACTCCATGTAAGTTTCATGTGCAGGTTTGATGCCTGTAAAGCTGTTCAGAGAAGGTTGGAAGACTTGGGGCCATACAAAGGAAAGGAAGACAACGCTATGGTAGTTCCTGTATGTAGGTGAGTCGTCTTCTCTCTACAATCTTATCCCAACTTGTTAGATTTCTACAAGTTCCATTACATTTTCTTCATACACGCCCAGTTAGATCCTGAACTTTTTCTAGTCATGTTTACTTGTGAGTCACTTTACTCAGTTTAGTACACACCATATATCTGGTTCTTAGCTATTTTTCACAGTTTAGCTGCTAATGTGTATAGTTTCTTACATTAAAATGTTGAATTAGCAGCTCAACTGTGAACAATAGCTAAAAGCTAAAGGTATATGGCTCTGTGTGCTAAATCAAGTAAAATGACTCATAGTTACAGATCTCGATGTAATAGAAGTTGTCCTCTCTTGTTCTCCTAAAGAATAGCTCCATTAACATATCCATTATATTTTACAATTCTGTTGAGTTGAACTGTTACTAAGTGTGTCTGTCTGTTAACAATGACCTCCACACCGTAGTCTCTTGTGTTATAGTCGATCTAAAGATATCATTGAGCCGATACCCAAACCACAGTGGTATGTGGCGTGTGACGATATGGCAACCAAGGCTGTAGAGGTACTTGTATTATATATTATGTATAATATATAATATATTAGTACTGTATAGTATGTATATTAGTACTGTGTATAGTATATATATATTAGTATTGTATAGTATATATATTAGTACTGTATAGTATAAATATATATTAGTATTGTATAGTATATAGTATTTCTATAGTATAGTATATCTATAGTATAGTATTTCTATAGTATAGTATATCTATAGTATAGTATATCTATAGCATAGTATATCTATAGCATAGTATATCTATAGCATAGTATGTATACTGCAGGTAGTAGAATCAGGCAAGCTAAAGATAATACCAGACTATCACACAGTCACTTGGTACAAATGGCTGAGGAACTCCAGGGACTGGTGTATCTCCAGACAGTTATGGTGGGGGCACAGAATACCAGCCTACTTTGTGCAGATCCAGGGGCAACCTAAGGCTGAGGTATGACTCATTCTCTATCCTGTCTTGTGTTATTTACAGAAAGCAAGTGGGTTTAGCACAGACCTAATATTCACCACAGACTATGTTTATGTTGATAAACTATGAATTCCCTTTAATGTGGCCCTTTCTGGAGTGGGTGTGGCCTTTCTAGAGTGGGTGTGGCTCTTTCCGGAGTGGGTGTGGCCATTTCTGGAGTGAGTGTGACCCTTTCACTGGCTTTCCATGGATCGATCTCAGATCTATATTGGTGAGATCGCTCCATGAAAAGACATCAAAGATCGATCTCTGTCGTCCATGGAAAGCCTGTGATTATATTGTACATTGTTCATCATAGCTCAGTGACCTCTTGACATCTGTATATTTTACATAGTCTCTTGACCTTTATATTTTGTACATAGTCTGGTGACCTCTGTACCTCTACACCTTGTACATACACCGGCTTTCCATGGATCGACCTCAAGGCAATAAGACCATGGAAAGACGAAAGATCGATCTGAGAAGTAGAAAAATAAATGTTCGCTAAAATGCTGTCTGCTAATAAAAATGATAAGTTATTGATAATTACTCAGCAAATTACTTATTAATTATGATAGTCATATTTTCAGATGCCAAACTTTGACTTTCAGTACGATGATTAAGAAAACTTGATTATATAAAATTATACTATAGTTTATAGCTGGCATTAAATTTAGACTGCAACAATCTTGTTTTTGACAGCAGTAGCTTTAATCAGTCAGATTGGTGAGCAAATTATACTATTAAAACATCTTTCACTTAAGAGGAGGTAACTCCGTGAGATCGATCTGACACTCTGAGCACATTTCTTAGATCGATCTCAGTCAGATCGATCTGAGATCGATACATGGAAAGCCCGTGATAGTCCAGTGACCTCTTGACCTCTATATATTTTACATAGTCTAGTGACCTTTTAACCTCTATATATTTTACATAGTTTAGTGACAACAACTACTGGGTGACTGGCAGATCCTATCATGAAGCGCTGTCAAAGGCAGCAATAAAGTTTAACGTACATCCAAATGTCATCAGTCTTAGCCCGGGTAAGTCTATTCCATATGACAGCTCAAGTGTATGTTAAGTATATATTGAGTATGTATTGAGTATATATTGAATATGTATTGAGTATATATTGAGTATATATTGAGTATGTATTGAGTATGTATTGAGTATATATTGAGTATGTATTGAGTGTGTATTGAGTGTGTATTGAATATATATTGAGTATGTATTGAGTATATATTGAGTATGTATTGAGTGTGTATTGAATATATATTGAGTATATATTGTATATATTGAGTATGTATTGAGTAAATATTGAGTATGTATTGAGTATGTATTGAGTATGTATTGAGTATATATTGAGTATGTATTGAGTATATATTGAGTATGTATTGAGTGTGTATTGAGTGTGTATTGAATATATATTGAGTATATATTGAGTATGTATTGAGTATATATTAAGTATATATTGAGTATATATTGAGTATATATTAAGTATATATTGAGTATGTATTGAGTATATATTGAGTATGTATTGAGTGTGTATTGAATATATATTGAGTATATATTGAGTATATTGAGTATATATTGAGTATGTATTGAGTAAATATTGAGTATGTATTGCGTATATATTGAGTATCTATTGAGTATGTATTGAGTATATATTGAGTATATATTGAGTATATATTGAGTATGTATTGAGTATATATTGAGTATATATTGAGTATGTATTGAGTATATATTGAGTATATATTGAGTATATATTGAGTGTGTATTGAGTATATATTGAGTGTGTATTGAGTATATATTGAGTGTGTATTGAGTATATATTGAGTATGCATTGAGTATGTATTGAGTAGATATTGAGTATGTATTGAGTATATATTGAGTATGTATTGAGTATATATTGAGTATGTATTGAGTATATATTGGGTATGTATTGAGTATTTATTGAGTAGATATTGAGTATGTATTGAGTATGTATTGGGTATATATTGAGTATGTATTGAGTAGATATTGAGTGTGTATTGAGTATATATTGAGTATGCATTGAGTATGTATTGAGTAGATATTGAGTATGTATTGAGTATATATTGAGTATGTATTGAGTATATATTGAGTATGTATTGAGTATATATTGGGTATGTATTGAGTATTTATTGAGTAGATATTGAGTATGTATTGAGTATGTATTGGGTATATATTGAGTATGTATTGAGTAGATATTGAGTATGTATTGAGTATATATTGAGTATGTATTGAGTATATATTGAGTATGTATTGAGTATATATTGGGTATGTATTGAGTATTTATTGAGTAGATATTGAGTATGTATTGAGTATGTATTGGGTATATATTGAGTATGTATTGAGTAGATATTGAGTGTGTATTGAGTATATATTGAGTATGCATTGAGTATGTATTGAGTAGATATTGAGTATGTATTGAGTATATATTGAGTATGTATTGAGTATATATTGAGTATGTATTGAGTATATATTGGGTATGTATTGAGTATTTATTGAGTAGATATTGAGTATGTATTGAGTATGTATTGGGTATATATTGAGTATGTATTGAGTAGATATTGAGTATGTATTGAGTATATATTGAGTATGTATTGAGTATATATTGAGTATGTATTGAGTATATATTGGGTATGTATTGAGTATTTATTGAGTAGATATTGAGTATGTATTGAGTATGTATTGGGTATATATTGAGTATTTATTGAGTAGATATTGAGTATGTATTGAGTATATATTGAGTATGTATTGAGTATATATTGAGTATGTATTGAGTATATATTGAGTATGTATTGGGTATATATTGAGTATATATTGAGTATATATTGAGTATATATTGAGTATATATTGAATATGTATTGAGTATGTATTGAGTATGTATCGAGTATGTATTGAGTATATATTGAGTATATATTGAGTATATATTGAGTATATATTGAGTATGTATTGAGTATGTACACACCTCCAACTTTCTCTTCTCCTTTATAGTAAAGCAGCGAGCTACATTTCTCTAACTACTTATTGATAATTTACTTTCTTTTGTTCACGGCCTAGACATTTCCTTTGAGTAAATTAACCCCAGTTTCAGTTTGTCAGAGAAGACAACTCTGAACATTGTTCCATTTCCTGCCTTTTATACAGATGAAAATGTGCTGGACACTTGGTTTAGTTCCGGAATATTTCCTTTCTAGACTGTGAGGTGGCCTGATAACACTCCGACCTGCAAGTAATGTAATATAACTTATGTTATGTAATTATTGCTGTGACTAGTGTAATTTGATGGTGGCTGGTAGAGCAGTGTTTGCTGGTAGAGCAGGTGGCTGTGGTTGGTTCTTGTTAAGTATTTAATATGTCATAATGTTGGAGTAGCTGCAGTAGCATTATTATTAGAAGTAGACATGTGGGTGTGTTCTATATAAGAGCCACAGGCTAAGTTTGTGGGTCAAGGTCAATACAGTTGTATAATGAAACACTATTTTCTGTTAGAATATTTACTTCATGTATGTAATACTTATATTATATATCTTCTCTCCTGTATAATCATATTTGCTGAGGGGGTAAATTTCTATGTTGAGTCCCTCCATGTTGTCATTTATTATGAAGTAAACAGTAGAGCAGCTCAGTGAATTATTCAATACTGACTGGTAGAACTTTATTATCTTCAACATAATCTGCTTAGTTGCATCTTTAAGGGAAGTCTTTCTGAGTGAGAAATATATTTGAAATTTATTGTATTATTATCGAATATATTTCAGTTACTATATTATACTAGAAAGTAGAAACTTGCTTGTAGTGGTGTCAGCTGTTGTGATGTCACTGTAGTCTGTCTGTTTGTCTCAAACTGATTCAATCTGACATAATATTTTTTAAAAGTGAACTGATGGTAACAATTCCCAGAGAAAGTCTTGGTGTGAGTGACTTGGTGTGGGACATTGCTGTGTATAACAGAGACACAGGGTTTCTAGCATGTGAAGGTGGTCTGAGGAGATACACAATAAAATACTAAACTTATCAGCTACAGTTTACTAATAATCAGCTCAGTGAGGTCATCAATAGTACATGTCAAATATAATATATTGTGTTCTACTCACAGTATAATATTATATATTCCACAGGACTTGCACTGCTTATATGCAGTATTTGATGTTGATTAGTAATGATTATGTAACATATTTACTCTGCTATGTTGTCAAGACTCTGTAGTCACATTTACTCAATAAAGTTTGTTTGTAGAAATTATTTTTTGACTGGTTTATGACTCATCCACTTACTTAGTCATCACAATTTAAATATTATTTACTTCTTCAGGTCAATAACTCTGTTAGTGTATAAGTCTATTACTTCCTTATCAAGTAGTAGCTGTATGTAACTTGTGTGTAAGTTAGTTTACATGATACATAGTAGATCAAGTATTCCACAGATATGCATTTCATAAAAAATGTTTATACAAAGATTCACTGCAGTAAATTCTTAGCAATTTTCTCCTGCATTAGCTTAATAAAAGCCTCAGAAACTACAAATCTTAAGGCCATGTTCCAATATGTGAGACTACAACAAAACTCTACTTTTAGCACAATGGCTGGTATTTTATGTAATGAATGTGTAAAAGCAAATAATTATACACATTGTATGAGCTATGTACCATGGAGGGAGAGTAGACAGTTTTCTATGTAGACAGTAAGTTGGGGGTTAATGGGGTTGACCAGCAGTGAGCAACACCTTGAATGGCAATAAAGACTGTAGATCAGAGCATATTGATAGGTTATAAACATAGAAATATATCAGAGGTTATAAATGTCAACATATTAACATCATAATATGAACCAAGTTAAATTAGTTAAATCTTGCAAGTTGTGCTGTTAATTTTATATTCGCAAGGCTAATGAGGCCAAACAAGGTAGTGTACCATTAATACTGTTGAGGCCAAACAAGGTAGTCTACCATCAATACTGTTGAGGTCAAACAAGGTAGTCTACCATCAATACTATTGAGGCCAAACAAGGTAGTGTACCATCAACACTATTGAGGCCAAACAAGGTAGTGTACCATCAACACTATTGAGGTCAAACAAGGTAGTCTACCATCAATACTATTGAGGCCAAACAAGGTAGTGTATCATCAATACTATTGAGGCCAAATGACAACAAGCTGTAATATATTCAAGATAAACTGAAACCTACTGAGAAAGTTTCTGTTAGAGTCATTACAACTTGTCTGTGCACACAGAAACACCAAAATGGTCCACAATTCATGTAGATATGTCAACTGCATGTAGTTGTAAAATATCTTAGCTCAGCCTGCAGTTTTCTCTGGAATATTCCTTAGGATATTGAGGATAATTATTTCTTTCTGTTTTATTGTTGAGCTTATATACTCTGATTTGTATCAACACTACATTGTTAGATTGAAACTGTTTCTGTGAGCCAACTAAAAAAAAGACAGTATAGCAACAAGAAAATGATTTAATCATTGTTTGTAGGTCAAAGGTTAAATAATATGAGAGAGGGGTTGATAGTTTAATACTTTATACAACATTAGTATTACATTATAATCTCAGTATAGATAACTGCTAATACATTTTGTTAAATTTTATAATGATGCCTTTTTGTTGCATGTATTATTACATAACATATGATTATTACTTGCTGATGTCTCTTATTGAATTTTATTTTGAAAACTCAAATAGTGATTGAATCAGTGAATATATAATTTATCTGTTTATTAATAATGTTATTTTAACAGAAATATGCTACTTTGGAGTTATTCCGAATACTATAATATATAAGTTGTAGTATTCAGGTTAGCTAGGGTTGGTATATTGGCATGGGTTGCTTGGCTGTGAGGATGACTTCAGCTCCTGTCTTAGTCTGTGAGGAGTTAAGACTGTGATCCAGAACAGGTCTGCCTTGGATGGTGTTCAGGGGTGCCTGGGTGGGTGGAGTCCCTTAACCTGAGTGGTGTTCAAGAGTTCTTGTCGTCTAGCTGGTGTTCAGGAGTGTTGGTGTAGGAGTAGTCAGCTATTTATATTATACGGAGCACTCCCTTTGACTAATAGTATACTACCACTGCACACTGGATAGGAGTTGTCCTCTAATATTACATAATGGTGAACATGTCATAATTAAACTGCAACCAATTGAACTTAACTCATCAAATTACACACATTTCACAAAGCAGCTGTATCATAGACAGCTCATGTGTAGAGTAATACAGTGTTTATATCTAGTTGATTGCCTTATATATTATTTATTAGATTCCTGGTTGCATGACAAGAAACAATTTGATTGGCTACTCAATGCTATTGTTTGCACAGCAATGGAATGTATAACATTGTGAATGGTTGGAGAAAATTTACTTAGTCATGTTGGAGTTACTTGCACCTGCATGTCAATTCAGTGTATAAATTCTCCCGCAAACAAGTCATTTACAGTTACTGCTCCAGTATAGATTATTGTTACTAACCGAACTCAACTTGAACTAAAGCTAATGAGGCATGAAAACAGACTATATTTTCACTAACAAATAAACTTTATTAGATAGTAAAATAGCAACACATATTCGATACAGTAAAACATCTCATATCCAACTATAATTACGGAGTGTGTGTAATGATGAATTGTGATGAAATAATTATGTTGATGACAAATATTATCCATTTCATCTCTCAGCACCTCACTGAGCTGATTATTAGTAGACTGTAGCTGATAAGTTTAGTATTTTATTGTGTATCTCCTCAAACCATCTCTACATGCTAGAAACACTGTGTCTCTGTTACACACAGCAATGTCCCACACCAAGTCACTAACACCAAGACTTTCTCTGGGAACAGTGAGCACCAGTTGACCTGTAAATAATAGCATCATATTGTATCAGTTAGTGTGTATTGAGAGAAACAGACAGACTGCCTTTAAAGATGCAACTAAGCAGGTTACATGCATGAAGTAAATACTCAAATAGAAAATAGTGTCTCCTTATACAACTGCATTGACCTTGACCAACAAACTTAGCCTGTGGCTCTTAGCATGAACACACCCACATGTCTACTTCTAATACCACTGCAGCTACTCCAACATTATCACATATAAAATACTTAACAAGAACCAACCGCAGCCACCTGAGTCCCACCAGCAAACACTGCTCTACCAGCCATCATCAAATTACATAGTCTCAGTAATGGCAGTCAAAAAGTATCAAGTATCAGATATTTAAATTATCTGATGACCAAAACAATAGCAGCACTAGACTGAAGTCAAACTACAACTCATAACTCATGTGTAGCTGGCAGTCTGTACAGTTGTTAGACTGAGCACCTCTAAAACTACTGTAAAACACTTGCATAGTATACTAACTAGACATGCTGATAGGTGGGTTTGAACCCCTTGCAGCACCAACTCACTTAGCAGTATGGAGTCCCTATCCTCTACTCTACCAGGTGAACCCCTGGAAAGGAAGACTGAATAGAGAGTTTACTAAGAGCTCACTGCACACTACACAGAGTACACCTTAAACCTATACAATATAATATACACTTCTACCTGTGCTTACATCCTGCATGTTACTGCAGCTGGAAATAAACTTATTGTAGGGAGACAGTATTATTCACTAATATTATTATTAGCTACAAGTCATGTGATGAAGAATAGAACATCTACTATCTGCATGTTACACTCTTTATTACATAACTTTTAGCTAAAAATAACATCAGTGACTTGATAAATACTAACAATATCATAATATATCTTATGAGTGGAAGTTGTTTACTGTTAATTATTAAAATATATTATTTACTACAACATAATTATATATAAAATAACTAGACTTACTATAATAAACAGAGTATTTACCTTCAAGTGAGAGGATGAGGAGAGGTCCTTCCTCTGTACAGATGTGAATCAGTTCAGATGTTGGATCAAAGGAAATACCAGATGGATATGAGATGTGAGGAAACTCCGACATTAGAGTGAGAGTTGTGTTCTCCACTTTATATCTTCTCACTTTACCATCTACAGTGTAGTCTCCTATGAGGAGAGTTGAGTCTGGGAGGATGCATACAGGTCGAGGGTCCTTCATCTCAGGAAGTGGGAACTTCTGTATTTTATTGTCAACTAGATTACAGACTACCAGCTGTTTCTCTCTCTTGTCTACAATACAGAGCAGTGAGTCGTGCTGAGCTATTCTATAGGTTGTGGGTTTATCTACTGAATGCTTGTAGAGAGAGCGAGTCTTCTCAAAGGAGTTCGGATCAAGAAGTGAGACTTCAGCTGTTTTCTCCTCTCTGTTATACCAGCTGCCAACCATCACCCCTTCAGGTTGGATTATCTCCCACACTGTAGTGTCGGTGTCCTTCACTGAGCTGATAGTATCCAGAGTGTCTCTATTTATTACTTCTACACCTCCTAGTGTCCCAAACATCAGATGTCCATCAGCTGAGATGTTTACTGTGAAACACCAGCCACGTACAGGAAGTCCATCAGACTGTAGAGAAGATGGTGGCTGCAGCAGCTTCAGTCCCAGACTGTCTTCAATGTCTGCAACAACAAAATAACAATTCTATAACTTGAGAATCTCATCACCTGAGGAGGTGGGAACAGATTTTCAAACTTAAAACTAAAAGATGTTTAAATACAAGCAGTCTGTAGTTACTACAAGTTGCTGCGTGATGCACAGGTCTAAGCCTAGGGCCACACGGTGCGTATTTTCGCATTCGAAAATTGAAATCACAAGTAGCAAAGGTGTCCACTGTGCGCGTTGAGAAAACGTTCGCACTTGCGTTGAAAATGCTGAGCGACAAGTGCGAATCGTCTCTGTCATCGTCATCTAATTGGCTGGTAGCTATTCAGCGAGCCCAATTTCTTTAATTTAGTGCTACATTCCAGCAAATTGCGTTCTATTGAAAGCGAGTGCGATTTAAAAATGAAAGCTTTATTTATCACGCATCACTGACGCTACAGTGGACACCTTTGCTACTTGTGATTTCAATTTTCGCATGCGAAAATACGCACAGTGTGGCCCTAGGCTAAGTGAGAATATCTTGTTAATACTGACAGCAGGTAGTCAGCATAACACAGTTTAGCAGCTCACTTATACATCATAAACTCTTAAACACTGCAGAAATGTCTCATAATGTGAAAGTAGAACAAAACTTAATTCTCTAATAAATAAACTCTATCTACTTATTCTACTATAAAAATATTCAGTGAAAGCAACTTGCATGATTACAAGCAGAAAGTTATTTATAGTTAGTGTTACTATTTATAGACTCCACCTACATGTTGGTAACAAGATGCTGTCTGGAAGTACACACTTCTCTATTACACCAATATCTGTAGCCTTTTCCATCTTCTCACTCATCTCTTTGTAGTCTCTCACAATCCCTGCATCATTGAACTTATCAACTGCATGTTGTACTGTGTCCAGCAGAGACTGTCTGCCCATTGTCTTACTCAAGGCCAGCTCTATTCTATAATTATCCACTATCTGTGTGCAGCTATTCAAATATCCATATATTTCTAGCCTCAGGTTTGTAGCTCTCTTTCTAATCTTTTCTATCTAATAAATAGTAACACAGTGTAACCACATCTGCACCTCACAACCTCTGCACTTGAAATGAAAGTGACAGATCACCCACTGAGTGGACAATGACTCAGTCACGTGACACTCTATACACAGCAGAGAGCTAGTACATCACGTGACTAGTCTCCTCCTCCTGACACCTGTCAATCACTCACACAGCCAACCTTTCTGTGTGAGTGATTGACAGTTGCAGAAGGATGAGTGAGTCATCTGTATTGACAGGTTCCTCTGCACTGAGTAACATGTGATGTATGACTACTGCTACTTGTTCACAGAATAATAATACTTTAATGGTCAGTTAATTCTAGTGACAAATGAAATTCATTTCTATTTACAGCTCAAAAACCAAATGCAAAACCTTATTTCAGACAAACAGAAATACATTAGATGACATCATCATGTCAGCATACCTGAGCGTCAGCTACAGAGTTTACTCTGGCAACCATCTTCTTCACTTCATCTTCTATTTTACTCAGTTCTTTCCAGGCATCCTTTGAGATGTCATTCAACTCTGCAACTTTCTCAGACAGAGTCTCTATTCCACCAGTCAGACTTTCTCGTAACTCACAAGACAAATCACTCAAAGATGCCAAGTCATGGGATGCTACTGTCTCCTCTGTATACATAAAATCACACTATTTATAAAAGCATTTTTAGATGTGTCAGAATATGATATTGTACTCATTCTACACCTACTACCTGTAACTACAGGTTGATGGTGTATCACTACACACATACTATGTAATAACTAGACAGTTGGACTTGGACTAGAAAGATGTATAATTATAACTCCTTCATTTTATGTAGTTCATTTATTTATCCACATTACACTCTACAATCTAAGTTTACTTCTACATCCATGTGTCTAATAATCACTCTACCCTAGCTGCTACCCCTCCTACTACGAATGGAGGTTAAAAAGTTTCTTGAAAGCAAAAATTAACAAGAATTTGTTGCAGTCAGTCAAACTGATCTCCATAAGCTATTTATTGCATACCTAGTAGTTATATTTGCTGTACTAAAAACTCTGAACCTAAAATGAATGAGTATAATCATCAACTCATTGCTTTTAATAGCAGCATCAATGCTTTCAAAGCTTAACTGAAGTTGTGGCAGACACTGGTCCATGTCAAACACACTGGCCTTTTCTGGAAAACATCTGTACCCTGATTTTCTTTATGAATATAAGTTACAGTGTTTCTCAAAAGGGGGGAAACTTAATAGAAAATATTTGTAAAAAGAGGGATGGTATGAAGAAGGTGGGACACCACTGAGTTAAAGCTATGCCTATACCATCTTATCAAGGAAACAGACACTTGAAGGATGAAATATACTAAATATTCAACATAACAGTGAGAATATAAACTCCTGCACTATCCACTTCTGTCTCACACAAACCTTAATGCTGACAAACTGACTTCCTCTTTTACTGTTACATAACTCACTTTAATAATAAAATAATTAATAACAGGTTCTTGTAATATTTCTCAGTTTCTTGCTACAGAAATAGAAACAGCAAGTAAATACCTGTCTTATCCTTACAGCCAGTCCTCATATCACATCTCATACAGAATATCTGGTGACACTTGGAACACACTTCTGTCAGCTGTTCCTGTTTATGATGTTCACATTCAGCTATAGTATATCTTTGGGGAGAAGCTCTGTAGACCTCAATGTCAATAAACTGATGTCTATCTCCCATCAGCTCTCTGTGATTCTGTATAATAAAGGTCAACAGTTTAGTTGGTTGTATTTTCACCAACAAGTCTGTCATAGTTGACTCACTGCACTGTGAAACTGTGTGTTTAGTATAAAAAGTCACACAGACTCAACATTTCTTTATAATAATATTCTACACACAAATCAGAACTGGTTTAGTAACTAATCTTGAGAAATTATATAAGAAAGACTCACTTCTTGATGCTGCTGACACAACTTTTTTTGGCTCTCCACACAGAACACAGCAGCTTCTGTTCCACCTTTACACACATCGCAGGGAATGGGTGCAGGTTTGGGTGGAGACTTGTATTCTAGCGGGTCTCCATGCTGAGCTACTGGTAGTGTTGTGGGATCTGTGATGTCATAGTGATCTTTTCTACAATATATAGCAATCAGTATGTTACCTGTGTTAGCTGTGTTTAGTATATCTCAAGTAATGAAATACTCCATCCACACACACAGCTGTGTCCTTGACAAATACTCAAATAAATACTCATCACTCATCAACACACATTCATTATATAGACCACAGGCTATCACACAAACACACTTGACTATATTATGTACTAATATGCTGGAAAATAGTCACTCATGACAAAGAACTGCTACTCAACAAACAGACTCAACTGTAACTTGTATTGTAAAATGATAGATAAATTACTAGTTAACTACTAAGTGGAGGCCATATTGTCAATAATTATTCACTATTGTTGCAAGTTTGTGCAATGCAACTAATTACTGAGGAGTGAATTCTGAGGAGCCAATACTTCAACATACTACAACTATTCCCTGCCACTCTAACTGCTAGGAGTGGCGCGAAACTGTCATTTCATCATCCTTGGCAATGTGTCAAGAGCTAGTGCACTGTGAGTTCGTGTCACGTGTGAGTGTTTTCTATCTCGTGCAGCTAGCATAAGAAGAGTGAGTCATAGGATAACTTGTACTTAGTAATCCATTACTAGTAGGATGATATATGCATGTATATATATAATTATGTTATATATATATATATGTATATGATATATACACATGTTGACTATCTTCAGTGTAGTACTACTATGTATGTGCAGCAGGTTGGGTCACAGTCTAAGTCAGAGGGGGGGGGTTGGCATAATATAGGCCCAAATCTTCAACACTATTCATGACTCAATACAAAGTAACACTCAATACAACTGACTGATGGTAGAAGAAGTAATCAACTCATCAAAGCTAAAGGGACACTCAATTCACAGATTATATTAGACACTGATTGACACCCCATAATATTATATTGTACAACTTACCACCAAATAAAATTGTGATGGCCATCTAATAATCAATCAAAAGGTCAGCATTGGATTTAACTAAATAGGTCACAGAATCACTGATTCCTGTCTAAGGGACTGACTACTAATTGTCATAAGACCTGCTCTTTAGTCAAATAATTTCCCAGTGACTGCTTGGCCTTGTCAATGGCTATTACGCTTTGGCAGCCCGGATGTTGGCAGAATTTTGAACAGCTAGTGGTAATAGTAACAGCTGCTAGACTCCAGAGCTATGAGTCTATCGCAATAGAACTAAAGCTATTGAGCAAACTGCCATTATAAAAGTACCTCTCTCAACATTATATTAAAATAATATAATTCTACTCCTTACAGATTACACATAACCATGGACAATAACCAGACACTCCACTCTCACTACACAATCACTACATACTAGTAAACTGTACTTTGTGCCACAGCAACTCTGTTGTCATGACAACATCATACATGTTTCTAATCACAGGAAAGAAGATAGTAAACACAAGTCAATTCAACACAGTGGTTTCCAACCTGGGAGAATCCCCCTATAAGAGGGAATTTGGGCATTTTAGGGGGAGCCTGGATTTCGATTTTGAAAATTTCAAGCAGTTTGTTGAAGACTTTTGAGCTCTTGCAAGTTACATGTACATGTATATCTATAAGCATTCATCTTAGCTTATCTATTTAACCAGTTCTGCCATCTCAGTCTACTTCTACATGAATGTGTTTTTAATTACAATATTGGGGTTGGGGTTTAGGGGTTGGGGTGGAAGGTTTGAAAGCAAGCTGGTACAATATCATCAGTTGCAGCCATAATATTAATAATTGAACTGCTCTGTGTTTTATACATGCATAATATAATTATCAGAAATAATTATATTATATTCAAATGTAATAGGAAAAATATTGCATTGTAATCTATATTATCATTATGACAGTCATAAAAATTTCCGATTGACGAAATGGAGGGGACTTAATAGTAAACATGTATAAAAGTGGGAATGGTATGAACAAGGTTGGGAACCACTGCTCTAACAAGTATTGTACTGTACGAGAACAAAATAATATAATGGGGAGACAACCTGACTCCCATGACATCCAACGGCACCACAAATCAACAAGAGAGGACAGCTGATGGTGCAATCTACATAACAGTTACTTTCTCTACCTGATGAAAAGATATCCACACACTCCACAAGTTAGTAACCAGAGTTCACATAGAATATACAGTATTGTTTGCTTTTCATAGACACAGATCAGACAACTCCTAGATGATAGTGAGAAAATCGTATGCAAGCCTATGACATGATATATTGTGTTATGTACTGTGACTCACCTACAATAAGCACATCTAATATGATCCTTCCTACCACCGATGTCAGTCTTCAAACATCTCATGCAGTACACATGCAGACAGGGCAGAGTTCTGGGATCTTCAAGTTTGTTGAAGTACTGCGAGCAGTACCCACAGCGATACGAATTGTTGAGTCTCTTTTTCACGACTCTGGATTCTGCCATCTTGGTTATATAATAAGGAAATCCTGTAAAAGATGCACATACTCTTAGCATAATATTTCACACCACATCTGTGAAGGTTTCCAAATCAAAGACTTGACCATTAACAACAAACCATACAAAATAAAGTGAAAAATAATGTTAAACAAAGGCAGTTAATAACACTGGTATACATGATAGCCAGCTACAACATGCTGAGCTCACAGCTTTAACTGTCTAACAAAGGCTGTATTGTTTCCATTGTAATCACTGAATAGGTTTTTGCTGGTGACTCAAACTCCATATACAGTAAATATGAAGCAATGTTGTGTGCTTCAGTGAACACTTTTATTCTACTTCTATTGAACACCACTAATCAAGTGTTTCTAATATATAGAGGAGAAGTGAAACATGAATACCAGTGAGTTATGTATTACTTTTATGAACAAACAGCACAATTGGGCTCAGCTGCTTATCCCCTCATTCAGAAATATCAGCCAGTTTTACAATGTTACCTGCCCATTTTTGGGATAGATACATTGCGTGGGCTCACGCTAAGACACAAAATAGGGGGAAACATAGCAGTGGGAGAAAACATAGTTTCATGAAATATTTTGTGCTGGGTGTTGAAAATACTTTGTTTTCTCCATAATCTAAATGACAAAATTCATTTTAACATTTCTGCAGTGTTGGTGATGCATGATTTGATTGATTGATTTATTGATTTATTACATATCACAAACATGACAACACGTTGCAAAATTCAGTGTAAATGCTGATAATAACATAACTGAAAATTGAGAGAAAAAGTCAAAACTCTGTTTACAACAATAGCAGATCATATAAATGTGGCTAACCTAGTCATATGAGTCAATATTGGGTGATAATCACCAAGATTATCATTATAAATAAATTTAATGATGGTAGGGGACCTGGCAGTAAAACCAACTGCAACACTAAATCTAATACTGATAGTTATAGTAGAGCAATAATAGTAACTTACACTTTATATTTATACTTATAGTAAATGTAATGCAATGAGTAAAAATTACTAATTAGTAATTACTCATACAACAATACTAATACTAATAGTAATACCAGTAATCCTAATAAGAGATGCAATATCAATACTAATTGTGATTACTAATAGTAATACTTAAAGTTAATACAAATATTTATATAAATAATAGCGCGAAACTGAAATACCTAGTCTCAATTCTTATATAGTTATACCAACAGTAAATCGAATAGCAATACTAAGAGTAATCAAATAGTACATGTATTACTAATAGACTAATACTTATAGTACGTAATAGTAATCTGTAATCGTAGGCTACTACCACTACTACTACTGTAGACGTAGTAGTACTAGTAGTAGTACTAGTACTACTACTAGTAGATCAATTTTTCAGTATTAAAACTGGAACCTAAACTTGAAGTCGATTAAATTTCTTATAATAATAATAAATTTAATATCATTAATACGATATTCATATTTATATTTTTCGATAAATCATTATAATTAATTAATTATTGATCATATGCCTATGGGCTATGGTATTACTATGTCTATTGTAAATTTCAAATCAAAGACTCAAAGAGAAACAATTATATTTAATTAACATTATAACATTAACTCATAACTGTAAGAATTTTAATTTATATAACTTATAATTTAAATATAACTTAGTCTTAAGCTTAATCTTATATTGATATTATATAAGTTATAAGCCTAGACTTAAACCTAAAGCCTAAAGGCTAAAAGTAAAACTAAAACTAAAAGTAAATCTAGAATTAAAATACTAATAGTAAAATACTAAATACTAATACTAATAGTGAATACTAAAATAGTAAATCTAACTGCGAGTATTAAAGTACGGGTACCTGATTAATTTGAGAAATGATGAGATGACTCAAACTGTTCTCACATCAGGAGAGCCAATAGTGTCAGTCTGTAAACTGGTAAGAAACTTGGTAGCTAGTAACTGAGAAAAGGCACAATATGAATATGAATAAAACTAAAGTAACGAGGAAGTTCTACGCGCAGAAGGATTATTACACGTCACTCAACTACAAAGGTCGGCTCTATAATAATCGCGTGAAAGAAATGTTGCATTCAGTGAGCGGAGCGCTATATTTTAGCGTCGAAGAGAGACAACTCTTAGGTTGAAATCTGAAAAATTATCCAGGGCACCAGGTGTGCATATTTTTCAATTGAGCTATTTTAGAACATCTAATTCCGGTCCTGTATATTTTCAAATTACAAAAATACCGATAGCATCTATGTCCTTTTTAGTAGCAAAATCTTTACAAGAACTTTGTCTCTTATTAGTAGTCTTCAGTGTCAGCTAGCACTTGCATCTTTTTGTTTGTACTTTCATTATGTAAAATATTTTTATTATGTTTAAGTTGAGCTGTTTAGTACTATCATATTCAGCGACATCACTGAATCTCTCGTCAATCGTCAATCAATTCTTAACTGGCAGGCTGCAATCAAGATGGCAGAGGGATGTGATGCTATGGTAGAGGTATGGTGGTTCCTCTAGCTCATGCAGTGGTTCCAAACCTTCTTCATACCAAATCATCTCCCCTTCCATAACTGTTTACTATTAAGTTCCCCTCTTTCTAAAAGTGCAATTTATGAATGATAGGCATAATATACAATAGAAGTCTATATTTGTTCTAGTATATTGATTATAATATAAGATTATGATTATTATATTATGCATGTAAAGCACAGAGCAGTTCAATTATTAATATGATGGCTGCAGCTGGTGAATTTGTGCTGCAGCTTGCTTAAGTTTGACTTGGTTTTTGACAAGCTGCACATTGTAGGTCACTTTGCAGGTCAAGGCAGTTTATTTGCTGATTCCTAACCATTAGCATATTAATTGAAGGAATCCTATCTTATATAAAAACGTGGTGCTGAATGGCACTAAAACTGTTAAAGTATTGTCAGCAATGTCAGAAATGCTTTTTGAAAGATATCTCTGAAACAGGTTCTTTTTCTAATAATTTATTGAGTGTGAGGATAGTTGTATCACAGAATTGTGTCAAGGTCACAACTTGAGTTCAGCTTTGAAAAGATTGATGCAGCCATAATGAAGAGTGATGATGTGATGATTGCACTGGAACACAGGAAATATATCCACTATATGTATGCAGTGTGTATAGTTTATAGAAATGAGCTTGCATTGCTGCTTAAACTTCCTGTTGGTTTTGCTTCCAATTCAAACTTCCGAACCTTCATTCGTAGTAGGACAGGTATAGCAGCTAAAGTAGAGTGAATAATAGACACATGGATGTACAAGTAAACTTAGATTGTAGAGTGTAGTGTGGATAAATATATGAACTACATAAAATGAAGGAGTTATAGTTATACATATGCAGTACATTTAATCTTGAAAACAAGGCAAGAGCTCAAAGAGCTGGTAACAAACTGTGAAATTTTTAGAAATAGAAATCTTCCCTAAAAAAGCCCAAATTCATCACTATTGGGAAGATCTGGTCTAGCTGAGCTAAGGTGAGGGGAGGTGAGAGAGTAACCCAGTTCCAGTGTATAATATTCATCATTATAGACTGACAAGAGCATCTCATTTGTATGTTGAATAATATAACATAATATACTGTATAACATAGTATACTGTATAACATAGTATACTGTATAACATAGTATACTGTATAACATAGTATACTGCATAACATAATATACTGTATAACATAATATACTGTATAACATAAGATACTGTATAACATAACTTACTGTATAACATAGTATACTGTATAACACAATATACTGTATAACATAGAATACTGTATAACATAATATACTGTATAACATAAGATACTGTATAACATAACTTACTGTATAACATAGTATACTGTATAACATAATATACTGTATAACATAGCATACTGTATAACATAATATACTGTATAACATAATTTACTGTATAACATAATATACTGTATAACATAACATACTGTATAACATAATATACTGTATAACATAATATACTGTATAACATAACTTACTGTATAACATAGTATACTGTATAACATAGTATACTGTATAACATAATATACTGTATAACATAACTTACTGTATAACTTGATATACTGTATAACATAGTATACTGTATAACATAGTATACTGTATGACATAATATACTGTATAACATAATATACTGTATAACATAATGTACTGTATAGCATAGTATACTGTATAACATATTATACTGTATAACTTAATATACTGTATAACATAGTATACTGTATAACATAGTATACTGTATGACATAATATACTGTATAACATAATATACTGTATAACATAATGTACTGTATAACATAATATACTGTATAACATAATATACTGTATAACATAATATACTGTATAACATAGTATACTGTATAACATAGTATACTGTATAACATAATATACTGTATAACATAATATACTGTATAACATAATATACTGTATAACATAGTATACTGTATAACATAGTATACTGTATAACATAATATACTGTATAACATAGTATACTGTATAACATAGTATACTGTATAACATAATATACTGTATAACATAATATACTGTATAACATAATATACTGTATAACATAGTATACTGTATAACATAATATACTGTATAACATAATATACTGTATAGCATAATATACTGTATAACATAATATACTGTATAACATAGTATACTGTATAACATAGTATACTGTATAACATAATATACTGTATAACATATTATACTGTATAACATAATATACTGTATAGCATAATATACAGTATAACATAATATGCTGTATAACATAGTATACTGTATAACATATTATACTGTATAACATAATATACTGTATAACATAATATACTGTATAACATAATGTACTGTATAACATAATATACTGTATAACATAATATACTGTATAATGTAGTATACTGTATAACATAATATACTGTATAACATAATATACTGTATAACATAGTATACTGTATAACATAGTATACTGTATAACATAATGTACTGTATAACATAATATACTGTATAACATAATATACTGTATAATGTAGTATACTGTATAACATAATATACTGTATAACATAATATACTGTATAACATAATATACTGTATAACATAGTATACTGTATAACATAATATACTGTATAACATAATTTACTGTATAACATAGTATACTGTATAACATAGTATACTGTATAACATAGTATACTGTAAAACTTATTATACTGTATAACATAGTATACTGTATAATATAATATACTGTATAACATAACATACTGTATAACATAACATACTGTATAACATAATATATTGTATAGCATAATATACTGTATAACATAATATACTGTATAACATATTATACTGTATAACATAATATACTGTATAGCATAATATACAGTATAACATAATATACTGTATAACATAGTATACTGTATAACATAATATACTGTATAGCATAGTATACTGTATAACATAATATACTGTATAACATAATATACTGTATAACATAGTATACTGTATAACATAGTATACTGTATAACGTAGTATACTGTATAACAAAATATACTGAGCTGAATTAAAACAGTTTTATATATTTTGCATTTCCGCTTTTATAATATCCAAACGTTTGTAGGCGAGCAGTAAAGTTTAACGCTAGCATCATTTGCTAATAATATTTTGCACTCGCAACACACGCACTGTGTGTGGCAGGTCACTAGCGTGGAATTCTCACACTTCGCTCTTTGCGTTTGTTGAGAGTGGATAACTCCAGTTGTTTCAAAATTACATATTTCTCATAGCTACATAAGTTACATCTGTTGATTAGGTTTGAGTATGATTTACAAATTTTTAAAATGATCCATTTTAGGCTGAATTTCGTGTTGTTTTTGTTTTAAATCCCGGATGTGTCTGCTGAGTTGTGTGTTGTTGGCTTTATCTGCATGTAGGAAAGAGGCTTTATGGTTGTTGAGTCTGGCTTTGAAGGTAGTTGAACAAAGTCTTATGTATGATTGGCTGGAGTTATTGGCATGTCTTGTCACAGTTGCTTGGTATATTAAGTCTTTGCAAACCTCATTATATATTAATAACTTAATGCCATTTGCTTATATACTTCATAGCAGCCAAAGTAAAATTTAAAATATTGATATGGTCAACACAGTTGGAACTAAGTGACTAAAACATATGTTAAATTCCATTTTAAACTAACAATGTCTAATTTCAGGATAAATAGGATAAATAATCAGATCTGAAAACTGCAGCTTATCAGAAATCTGTGACCAACTTTAGTACTATAATAATTTTGATGATGAAATTTACAAGCTGAGAAGTAACTTGCGTAGCACCTTATGGTAAAATATATTTTGCAATATCAGAGAAATGATTGGATTAAATGAATTTAAAAATGCAGCACCAACAGAATTACTAAATTAACAACAGTTTCTAAATATATAAAGTCATAGGGAGGGGCGTTACACCCCCCCCCTACCTCATTCTAGAATTACTACTCACAATCTCAGGTTATGGTGGAATAATTAAAAAACAGCATAAACCCTATAGCTAAACTCCTCCAAATTTATATGTACAAAAATCACCATCACTGCCTTGGAAGTCTCGGATAAATTTATTTAGAGTAATCAAATATTTCAGTTAAAAATTAGGTTATATAAGAATCAGACTGCTGGTCTCAGCCAACCAACATTGATTGCATTCTCTGATTGGCCACTAATTCTCAAATCAGGGACAGTTTTAAAAAATCAGCCAAATAACACTGTTGTTAGATATGAGTCTATGAAAAGCAGACTTCTCCAAGCTGAACCCCAAACTCTTTGTGGGTGGTCCCGATGTCACCAGGAGCTATGTCAATAATAGGCAAGTGGGTGACGGTCTTGGTGTCAATCTCAATCACCGTCTGAGCTTCTGATGATTTGGAATACTACAAAATGGCAGGGGGCACACTCAAAACTCTAAACTTGCACAGAAATCAAAGTGCTTTTGGGTTGAACTCATTAGTAGTTGTTAAAAAGCCTCAAAGGCAAGCTATATTGTATATCAATACAAAAAGATGCAATTATCGCAATCATGTTCATATGTAGGTAGAATTTACGCTATATAGGTTAGATTTACACTTTATAGGTCAGATTTACACTATATAGGTCAGGTTTACATTATATAAGTCAGATTTACACTATATAGGTCAGATTTACACTGTATAGGTCAGATTTACACTATATAGGTCAGATTTACATTATATAGGTC
Source organism: Bugula neritina (assembly GCA_964035545.1). NCBI lineage: Eukaryota > Metazoa > Bryozoa > Gymnolaemata > Cheilostomatida > Bugulidae > Bugula > Bugula neritina. The sequence goes on along the minus strand of OZ037772.1, from coordinate 2,155,601 downwards.
AGATTTACAGTATATAGGTCAGATTTACACTATATAGGTCAGATTTACACTATACAGGTTAGATTTACATACCTTGCAATCAACCTGCAGCACTGAATATTGGAACCTGCTGACTGTTACTGTGTATTCTTTATCACCAGCTGTATATAAAATGACTGACTTATTCTTCCCACCACATGCGTCTTCTACCGCCACTGAGTTTATACATCTACAATCAGCAAAGGGAATAGTCATACCAACAACTTGCTAATCTTAAGAAGAAGCCAGAGATTGTTCAGATTATCAAGTGACTAGCAACATAGTAGAGGACTAGTATCTGGTGACTAGCAACATCCATACATGAAACAACACGTTACTATAGCGACAATTCTCAACATAAAACTTTTGAATATTCTAGCAACATTTAACTGGAGAAATGAACTAAATAGGTGACTCATCAAACAAGAATGTCAATCATCAATGCTAGGAGGAGAAACACATCACAACAGCTGTCTATATTTTTATTACAATAGTTTCTAGCAGTTAATTATAAAATTGTTTGTCTGCAAATTAAACATACAAACAATTTGAAACAGGTCCATCATTTGAGTTCCAAAACAGCATTTAAAAGAGCCTTTCCGCTACAAAGCAGGCAACATCAAAGCACATCATGGCCATTACTCACTGAGGTACATATTATAGAGCTCATTGTTGGCGCCTGCATCATCTGCTTGTACACCTTTACCGTTGGACATCATTGCACTCATCATCATAGGGGGCGCACCTAACATAACCCATGGTAGAATCAAATAAAAGCTTCAATCACAGGCTATGGATGAAATTCCCAAAAGATCATCAATACACAGTTGAAAGAAAATAAAAAAAGATACAAGTAATGAACAATGATTCAGTTTTACTAATAACTAACCAAATACTGGGCTTTACCAGGAGGTCCAGGACTGCCAGGACTACCCATTTCCCCATCTCTCCCTTGTTCACCCTAGAAATACAGACTATTGGTTTATTACAACTAGGTGGACCCATAGCACCAGGAGAACCAGTTATTCCTTGTTTGCCGTCAGCACCCAGTAGCCCGGGTGGTCCAGCAATACCAAGTGATCCGACATCTCCCCTTGCACCATAAATACCGGGAGCTCCGGGGAATCCCTGAGGTCCCTGGAAACCAGTGGGTCCTACAACAGCAGATTATATTCATATTATCATGAGTTAGGAGTTGCCTTATCTCCTTACCAAGAAGGACAACTCTTAGAGCCATACTTCTGTTGATGGCCAATAACTAAGGACAAAGATTGGTTCAACTGAATTCATACCTTTAGGTCCTTGTTCGCCGGGAATTCCCGGAAGCTCCGTGGGGTCCCTGAGGACCAGTTGGCCAACGTGGACCCGTAGGCCCAGACAATCCAGTTGGTCCAGAAGCACCCTGTGGCCCAGCTGGCCCCTATAGTAACGAATATATTTAGGAGACACACCTTAGCTGTGAGATATTAGTGAATTATATTTTCTGCAATATTATTGTATTGTATAACATATTATATTATGGTGTATTATACTGCACTGTTATGTAATATATTACATGATGTGGTGTCACTGAAGCAACTCTAGTATTAACATAAATAAACTAAAACAAATAAACAACTACAGGATTGACTAGTGGAAAACCAGAGAACTGAAATAAATAGAAAACTGAATAAAGAATGTTCTTACCTTATCACCCTTGTCTCCTTGAGCACCTTCAGGTCCCTGGTTACCGGGGATTCCCACTGGACCCATGGGGTCAGGAGGTCCTTGATCACCCTGCTCCCCAGGTCTACCATCAGCACCCGGTACTCCAGGTAAACCGTCTCTGAAAAAATTGATAACAAATTATAAAAACTAAATCAAATAAAAAGTTCCAAGAAGCTGAATAGGGTAGAGTAAAGCACAAAAAATACCTTTCATCAGATCCGGGTTCTCCAGTGACCCCCCTTGAGCCGGTTGGACCAGGCATACCAGTTCGTGCAGTTTCTCCTGTCTTTCCATTTCTGCCATCCAGACCAGGTTCTCCAGCTTGTCCGACAGGTCCTATGAACCAAGCAGCACCAGTATGCATTACAAGTGGTCATTTATTAATTCTGGAACACCACATTTCTCAACATTTCTGGTATATTTCTTTGTTTTCTTGTTTTTACTAAGACAATGCATCATGTGGCAAACAATATGGTAAAAATGATCCATGAAAACCAGTCAGAGTAACTATCATACACAGTAATCCTGCCAGTTGAAGTAACAAGCACTGCTGGGATTCAATATGATTACTTAGCCTACTCCCTGCCTTAGTGCAGACTAGCTGTGAGGAGAACCCCAGCATATAGAATATCTGTGAGGGAAACCCCAGCATATAGAATATCTGTGAGGGAAACCCCAGCATATAGCATATCTGTGAGGGAACCCGGCATATAGCATAGGTGTGAGGGGAATTCCAGCATATATAATAGCTGTGAGGGAAACCCCAGCATATTATAGAATACCTAAAAAGAACAGAAATACACAAGCAAGGGTGAGTAACTCCTCATTTTTACCTGCAGGACCTTGATCTCCTTGTTTACCCTGATAACCTATCTGAACAGGTCCAGGTACTCCGTCTCTACCGGTAAGCACCCATTGATATCATCACAACAGGTGCAACTAGTTTTCAACTTGATTTCTATGTTGCTATAATAAACAGTGTGACTGGTCACTATAGAATAGCCTACTAGAAATCTGCTCCCTAAATAAAGGTCAAATTACAAGAGAGAATGGAGACGGCATGACGCAGGGTAGTTATAAGTTCGTAGTAAGTTTAGTCTGTCTGCACCACTGTGTAGTTTAGTCTGTCTACAGCCCTGTGTAGTTTAGTCTGTCTGCACCCCTGTGTTGTTTAGTCTGTCTGCACCCCTGTGTTGTTTAGTCTGTCTACGCCCCTGTCAAGCTTAGTCTGTCTACACCCCTGTGTAGTTTAGTTTGTCTACACCCCTGTGTAGACCATAATCAAATAATCCAAAGCTCTCTGAAAAAACAAAAATGCTCCGAGACAGAGTTTTCCCCTTTTCCACATAACAAACATAAAATAACGAAAACGAAAAAGATCCCAACATAACTTGACAGATTAAACTCAATTGAGCATAAACATTACCTGGTTCTCCAAAAAGTCCGGTATCTCCTGAAAAACAAGGTGGTCTCCTTTCTCCTGCATCTCCAGGATTGCCGGATATACCAGACAGGCCATCAACATCGGGTGAACCCTCCCTCTCCATCAGTTCTGTAAGATCCCGGGTGTCTTTTGGGACCCATTCTCCCTTTCTGTTCACTGCAAAACAAGATTAACACATAATACAAGTAGGCATGGCCCTGCAGAACAGAACAGAGTAGCCAATCACATCACTACTCTAATACTGTCAAGCCAATCACATCGCTGCACTGGAATTGTTAAGCCAATATTCTCAATACAATATTCAGGCAATAGTAAACTGTACAATGCCAAACAACATTTTATTTTAAACTTATTACCAAAATAAAGTTCACTTCTAGTAAAAACATGGTGGAGAATACATCTAGACCTTGAACAATAAAAGTATGAGCTCCATAATAAACCAGGGTTGGGGTCAATTACATGTGAATGTAATTAATTACAATTACATGAGAATTTGTCAATTACAATTACAATTATAATTACAGTTGAAATAAATGTAATTAATTACAGTACAAAATTACATTGTAAAGCAATTAATTACAATTACATGGCAATGCAAATAATTACAATTACAATTACTTTTGTTCTCACAAAGGACAAATGGAAGTTATGCAATTTCACCTCTAGGGTCCACCTAGCAGGGGCAATTTTGACAGGGGTGAACGTGCTTTGTTCGCAAAAGTGATACTATACTACATTGACTTAATCTGTACTTGTTATTTAACAGTAGTCATGCTAAAAAAGAATAAATTTCTTAAAATTTTAAGATTTAAAAGTTTAAAGTAATTGAGATGTAATTGTAAAGTAATTGCAAAAATCAATTACAATTACATATGAGTCATTACTCAAGTCACTAGCAGAATATATAGACACCACTTTGGTTGTGGCTACAAGAGATGTAGAATAACTTGTCGAGCAACTAACAGTGAAAGTTATTATGACTGGCAAACTTTTACTGTAACTATACTAACAGAGTAATTATACTAACAGAGTAACTATACTAACAGAGTAACTGTACTAACAGAGTAACTGTACTAGCAGAGTAATTGTACTAACAGAGTAACTGTACTAACAGAGTAACTATACTAACAGAGTAACTATACTAACAGAGTAACTATACTAACAGAGTAACTATACTAACAGAGTAACTATACTAACAGAGTAACTATACTAACAGAGTAACTGTACTAACAGAGTAACTATACTAACAGAGTAACTGTACTAACAGAGTAACTATACTAACAGAGTAACTGTACCAACAGAGTAACTGTACTAACAGAGTAACTATACTAACAGAGTAACTGTACCAACAGAGTAATTATACTAACAGAGTAACTATACTAACAGAGTAACTGTACTAACAGAGTAACTATACTAACAGAGTAACTGTACTAACAGAGTAACTATACTAACAGAGTAACTGTACTAACAGAGTAACTATACTAACAGAGTAACTGTACCAACAGAGTAATTATACTAACAGAGTAACTATACTAACAGAGTAACTGTACTAACAGAGTAACTATACTAACAGAGTAACTGTACCAACAGAGTAATTATACTAACAGAGTAACTATACTAACAGAGTAACTGTACTAACAGAGTAACTGTACTAGCAGAGTAACTGTACTAGCAGAGTAACTATACTAACAGAGTAACTATACTAACAGAGTAACTTACCATCATTCTGTAGATCCAGCGGATCATCAAAAAGTCTGTCCTGCTCAGCATCAGAAAGATCTGGATTGTTGAGAGGATAAAGCTGATAGCATATGTTGGATATACATTCAATAAACTCAGATCCACATTGTTCATCTTCAGTACAGTCTATTAATAGAAACAAAACTCTATAAATAGCAAACTAGTCACTAAATAACCTCACATATCTCACATACACAACATATCTCTATTTTTGATAATTGACTCACAGTATAAGTGATATCAGTTAGTCATGACTCACAGCATAAGTTACAGCAGCTACTTGGACTCGCAGTATAAATTATAGTAGGTAGTCATAACTGTTCTGTCATCTGGTGAGGCCTGCTGATAACATCGTTTCTCCAAACAGATCTGTAGCTTCCCACAGTCTCTGTCAAGGTCACATACCCCAACACAGGCACCACACTCGCAGGTGAAGCCACACGCACAGTTCTCAGGGTCTGAAGAGTTCAACATAAACTATAAACTATACGGATGATTAGTCAGTGTAGTTGCGTCAGAGTTGAGATGTGCTGGAGAATAGTTGTTGAATACTAGCAGTATAAACTAGTAATATAGCTTGGTGATATAAACTAGTAATATAACTTGGTAACATAAACTAGTAATATAACTTGGTAATATAAACTTGTAATATAACTTGGTGATATAAACTAGTAATATAACTTGGTAACATGAACTAGTAATATAACTTGGTAATATAAACTAGTAATATAACTTGGTAACATAAACTAGTAATATAACTTGGTAAAAATTAACTAGTAATATAACTTGGTAACATGAACTAGTAATATAACTTGGTAATATAAACTAGTAATATAACTTGGTAACATAAACTGGTAATATAACTTGTTAACATAAACCGGTAATATAACTTGGTAACATAAACTGGTAATATAACTTGGTAATATAAACTAGTAATATAACTTGGTAACATAAACTGGTAATATAACTTGGTAATATGAACCAGTAATATAACTTGGTAACATAAACTAGTAATATAACTTGGTAACATTAACTAGTAATATAACTTGGTAACATAAACTGGTAATATAACTTGGTAACATAAACTAGTAATATAACTTGGTAATCTAAATTGGTAATATAACTTGGTAATATAACTTGGTAAAATAAACTAGTAATTTAATTTGGTAACATAAACTAGTAATATAACTTGGTAATATAAACTAGTAATATAACTTGGTAACATAAACTAGTGATATAACTTGGTAACATAAACTAGTAATATAACTTGGTAACATAAACTGGTAATATAACTTGGTAACATTAACTAGTAATATAACTTGGTAACAATAACTAGTAATATAACTTGGTAACATAAACTAGTAATATAACTTGGTAATATAAACTAGTAATATAACTTGGTAATATAAACCAGTAATTTAATTAAATTAATAAGTAAATAAATAAATAGTGTTACTATACAAAGACAGACAAGATTTAGACAAATAAATAAATTAATAAGTAAATAAATAAATAAATAGTGTTACTAGACCAAGACAGACAGAGTTAGACAATGAATTAGTAAACTGTCAAGTTGGTTAATATGATTACAATAATATAACCTACCCAGTGAGCCCACTCCCTCAACACCTCCAACTACCCACAGTCAGAAACAACCGCAGGGATCAGAAATTCACAGACGGGAAAAAGATCTCTGTAACCCAGTACAATCTCTAGACCACAAAAATCTCAAACCAGCAGGCTGTGAATTCTGTGATTTTGCTTTTCTTTGGCTCCACTCTTTTAGCACTACCGACGGTAGCACAAGTCAAAGGAGGTGTAACTGTATGGAACTTCTCTATCATCCAATTTTTTATTCTAGTTACAGTTAGTCGTAGTCATACTGGTCAAGTTTCACAACTTAAAGATAGACCAAAAAAATTGAAAGCATATATGTCTATTAGTGTGCAACTTGAAATGTACCTTAGAAAAGAGAGAAACAGTTAATTTTAACGCATGGTCTTCAATTAGCAATGCAAAATAAAATCAAATACTAATACAGTTATAGTTATACTCATACCGTAATAGTTATAGTAATAACCATCTTCATAATCATAATCATAATGATCATCATCATGTAGCCTACTACTACTAGCACTACTGCTACTACTAGTGGTAGTATTACTATTAGTATTAGTATTAGTATAAGTATTACTCTAATACTATTACTATTACTACTGTGATTATTAGTACTAGTACTAGTAGTAGTACTACTAGTAGTAGTACTAGTACTAGCTTAAATTATCTAGCAATAAATGGCAAAGACTATCACTATGACTATGAGTATCGGACTCAGTATGAGATTGAGTATGGGATTGAGTATGAGTATGTACTATGTTATCTGACTAAGAGTAAGACGAAGTGCAAGTGTTACAATAAATAAATACTACTTATTCAGATTGAGATTATTCTATATAGTCAAAATTGAATTTCCTACATTAATTATTTCATAATATTGATAGAATTAAGAACATTTATAATTGTATCGCGATAGCCCTGATGTCTGATACAGACATAAAATGGAAGCAAATATTACTTCTCAGCAGTTTGAAAGAAATAAGCTAAAATTCGCCTGAAATCAATACGGCGACGCTTATCGTACTTCCAGCTTTGCGATCAAGTTAAAAGTTGTAGTTTGCGGGTTTACATGAGTACTCTTAGCGAGTCAATATCGATCATTAATTTCTATCTAGCCTTGCTTCTCAAAAACGGATTTTAAAGTCATAAAAACCATACAATTGGATATTGCTTAAGTACAATGAGAGGCGTAAGCGCACCGTCTAGATAATCTTGTCGCATTGTAAAATAAATAATGCTTGCCGTACCCACTAGGATTAGTGATGAGTTGCTTTATACTTGTGACTTATAAGTTGTAGTTTTTAACTCAATTTGACGAAACTTATTATCCTTATTTTGCTTGAAAAGGATGCTACGCTTTAAAGATTTAATTCTCTTGCATAAGCAAGTTGTAAGTAATACTAATAGTAATAGTAAGAACTAAGAGGGTGCTATTTGATAATCGCAATCAAAATGAAAATTCAATTCAATATCAATATGATATTGATAGTGCTATAATGGCATTGTCATTTGACTTTGTGATTTTAATACTTATACTGATAGTGATTCAGTCATACCGATTGTGATTGCGATTGCCCCTGGCATTGGCCTGGCTCTTATCAGTCACACTCAGTCAGTCACTCACAGTTATACTTATTGTCGTTGGGATTGCCATACTCATTAAATCATACTCATAATCATTGTGATTCACAGTGAAAGCTTGCGTGAATGTGATAACATACTAGGCATTGTGATTAACTGATTAAATGATCATCTCTTACCTCGTTGGGTTGAACTTAGTCTTCGTTTTGAAAGTTGAAGCGTGAATAAAAGTTGTTATTTTTGTTTTTTTTTTATTTTTGGAATTTAATTTCATAGACACTATAACTGACAGGCTTTAAGTTTAATTTTATGTCATAATGCTAATACTTGATAATAATATAAATATACTTATAGATAGTGTTACTGTTAGATTTCGTTGCTTTAAGCCTGAAGGCCAATGTGACACTAAGCATGGATCACTGAATGAGCAATGTGAAACTGAATGTCAATTTTCAAACTTAATAGAATTCTCTATGGCACAATTATACTGACAATTATGATAAATCAATATGAGGTAATCAAGGTGACCAGATCATGTTCAGTATTCTCATTTGAATGATACACATTATAACTCACCAATTCAATCATAAAATAATTTATCAACATTTGCAAGTATTTCTCATTGTGGACGAATCAATACCATCTAAAAGCCCTACTATTGAAAATGAAATATCACTACTAACTTCATAATGTCAGTGTCAATATGAACAGTTATGAGCAACACTTTCAGTAAGAGATCAAGTACCATTCACGACTGCAGTTTATGAGAACAGTGTGAGAATGTGTGTGGTGATGATCAGCCACTGTGATGTGTGCTTCAGCTCACTTAAGCTATGAATATGAATATGTGACTAGCACAAGGGGTGGGCTTATATCTAATTATTTTCAAGCTTGGTGTAGGCCATTAAATGTTTTCATTTAAACATTAGCTAGTTGTCTCCAAATCTATTATAAAACTGCAACTGGAGTATATTTAAATACTTTTTTCAATTTACAAAAATACATAGCTACTGCGCCCCATAATATAAGTATTATACAGAGAGTTCGAGACGAAGGGGTTAAAGAAGTTGAGTCCACCCTGTTAACAATTCATGGGCACACTATATAAATACTCAAAACTTTATAGCTGGCCACCAGTTAGAAAGACTTAGCTCTCTGTAGTATGAGAGAGAACCATGAGACTAGCTGATTGTAGTTAGCCTAGTGTGTGCTGATTAAATGTGTTCTGCAATGTTGAAACATAAAATGTGTGATTCAAAGTCAGATAACTGTATTAGCCTTGGGTTTATTTCCTGCTGGGTTTGTCCTATCATGCTGAATAGACTGAGGAACTCTGTTTAGTGAATATAGAGGGTAGTTCTAGATATGTGTGGGTGTATTTTGTAGACCGTGTTCCTCAATGCTCCTGAGAAGTTAAAACTGGTGAGAGCTTTGAGTAGTCCAGTCCTGACATCCACTAAGGAAAAGTGTGTTTGTATTCTTTAGATTACAACTTCATTATATAAACAGGGGAGAGTATCAGCTATGTTTGTAGCTAAGTAGAGATTTTGGTGCACATTAGAACACAAGTTTTCTTGTTCCTTGTCTAGTACAGCAGAGTAAATATAACGATTGTATCATCTCCCTGTAACTTCTCAGTATATTGACTCAGTTACTAAGAGTGACATACTGGTAGGCTGCTGTCTGCCAACATTATTCATACATTATACCTTTATTCTGATACTTATTCAGGTGATAGCAAGTAACATTTGATAGTAATAGGATGTTAGTTGTTACCATGGTTACTAGTAGTCAACTAGTGATAATTATGAGTCAGTAGTCGACAACCTGGCTTTCCTGTGAGCTGTTCTTACAGTAGAAATATTTACTGGTAAAAAGTTATCATTTATATACATGCTGTTCTCAGAATGTTATTAATAGATATTGACAGAAATGTTACTAGTTTTACATGTGGTTTATAGTAGTGGGGGCAGAGACTGTATTACTATTGACCAGTTAGTAACACCACAGTATACAATAAAGATATATCTGAATATGTGCCATTGTATACGAGAGAGAAATTGTTTCTTTCTGTACAATAGATAGTATAGTTGGCTAGCTAGCTCACAGTAGACAAACCCTTATATCCTTATATATACTCTGTGTACACTATAGCTGTGTATATTTATATATACTCTGTGTACACTATAGCTGTGTATATTTATATATACTCTGTGTACACTATAGCTGTGTATGTTTATATTTGCTCTGTGCACGAATTAGTTAAGCTACTAGTTACACTGCTGTTGCTATATTAACTAATAGTCTCCCTGCTGTTGCTATAGTAACTACTAGTTTCACTACTGTTGCTATAGTAACTAATAGTTTCACTGCTGTTGCTATAGTAACTAATAGTTTCACTGCTGTTGCCATAGTAACTAATAGTTTCACTGCTGTTGCCATAGTAACTAATAGTTTCACTGTTGTTGCCATAGTAACTAATAGTCTCACTGCT
>OZ037772.1:2037500-2140000 GCA_964035545.1 Bugula neritina | reverse complement strand
GGATATATTACAGTGTAGAGAGTATATATTACAGTGTAGAGAGGATATATTACAGTGTAGAGAGGATATATTACAGTATAGAGAGGATATATTACAGTATAGAGAGGATATATTACAGTATAGAGAGTATATATTACAGTATAGAGAGGATATATTACAGTATAGAGAGGATATATTACAGTATAGAGAGTATATATTACAGTATAGAGAGGATATAATACAGTATAGAGAGGATATATTACAGTATAGAGAGGATATATTACAGTATAGAGAGGATATATTACAGTGTAGAGAGGATATATTACAGTGTAGAGAGGATATATTACAGTATAGAGAGGATATATTACAGTATAGAGAAGATATATTACAGTGTAGAGAGGATATATTACAGTGTAGAGAGGATATATTACAGTATAGAGAGGATATAATACAGTATAGAGAGGATATATTACAGTATAGAGAAGATATATTACAGTGTAGAGAGGATATATTACAGTATAGAGAGGATATATTACAGTATAGAGAAGATATATTACAGTGTAGAGAGGATATATTACAGTATAGAGAGTATATATTACAGTGTAGAGAGGATATATTACAGTGTAGAGAGGATATATTACAGTGTAGAGAGGATATATTACAGTATAGAGAGGATATATTACAGTGTAGAGAAGATATATTACAGTGTAAAGAGGATATATTACAGTATAGAGAGGATATATTACAGTATAGAGAAGATATATTACAGTGTAGAGAGGATATATTACAGTATAGAGAGTATATATTACAGTGTAGAGAGGATATATTACAGTGTAGAGAGGATATATTACAGTATAGAGAAGATATATTACAGTGTAGAGAGGATATATTACAGTGTAGAGAGGATATATTACAGTATAGAGAGTATATATTACAGTGTAGATATGATATATTACTTCCCAACAGGTGGACAATGAGGGGCGTGTCCCAGTGGAGAGCCCTCATGTTCTGGAAGTGGAACCTCTTCACGTACAACAAGAAAGACGGTTTCGTGGAGGAGACGAGGAAAAACTTCATGTGAGTCCCTTTCCGCTAGTAGATTCCTCCAACATGGCTACTTGCACTTCGCAAGTTTAACACTTTCTACTGCTTTCTGCAATAATATGGAGTTGGTCACATGATAATGGTCACATGATTGCTTTGTAGTAAAAAAGATGGATTCAACACGTTTTGGGTGAACAAAAATGGCCTCATCTACCGACACCGTCTGGACAGAGTGAGTCATGAGTTCCTCTTTATTTATAATTTGATTGGTTGGTTTGTCAGCCCCGTTCTGTTGTCTTTAGTTTCCTGTTGGGTTGTATATTGACCTGCAAGAGTGGACACGGTGACAGCATTTGTAGCATCTAGGAGAGTGAGCCTAGGGACACATGCTAGCCCCAACTTTGGCTTATGTGCGGATTTCATGTAGATAAAGTGCTGACCGGCCAGTGTGGAAAGCTATTGCCGGTTTAATTTAGTGACAGAATTGGTAACCTCCATCTACTACTACTACTGCTACTACTACTACTACTACCACTACTAGTACTACCACTACTAGTACTACTACTACTACTACTACTACTACTGCTACTACTACTACTGCTACTACTACTACTACTGCTACTGCTGCTACTGGTACTGCTACTGGTACTACTAGTACTGCTACTGGTACTACTACTACTACTACCACTACCACTACTACTACTACCACCACTACTACTAGTACTACTGCTACTACTACTACTACTACTACTACTACTACTACTGGTACTCTCATTACTACTAGTACTACTACTGCTACTGCTGCTACTACTACTACTGGTACTCTCATTACTACTAGTACTACTACTACTACTACTACTACTACTACTACTACTACTACTGCTACTGCTGCTACTGGTACTGCTACTGGTACTACTAGTACTGCTACTGGTACTACTACTACTACTACCACTACCACTACTACTACTACCACCACTACTACTAGTACTACTAGTACTACTGCTACTACTACTACTACTACTACTACTACTGGTACTCTCATTACTACTAGTACTACTACTGCTACTGCTGCTACTACTACTACTGGTACTCTCATTACTACTACTGCTACTACTACTACTGCTGCCACTACTACTACTACTACTACTAGTACTACTGCTGCTACTGCTGCTGCTGCTGCTGCTGCTACTACTACTACTACTAGTACTACCACTACTACTGCTACTACTACTAGTACTCCCATTACTACTACTAGTACTCCCATTACTACTACCGCTACTACTACTAACGCTACTACTACTACTACTGGTACTCTCATTACTACTAGTACTACTACTACTACTACTACTACTACTACTACTACTACTAGAAGTGTAATAATTAGTAGTTGAACTTAGCATTAGACGTTAGTTAGTCTTACTATCAGTATTACAATTACTGAGAGTGAAGATGAGACTGAGGGGCATATTAGCTATCAGTATCAGTAGGACTTTAAGTTAACTATAACTATAACTTCACTAAAACATTAAGTCATCAACTAATAATCACAATGACTCAGCAAGTGAGTATGAGACCGTGTCACTGGTATTAGTGCTTCACTTTCAGTCACTGGAGTAACTGGTGGAAAATTTCCAGACACCAAGAAGAACCTAGTGAATGATGTCATCATGCAGTGACCTCAGCTCAGGCCAGACTCGTGAAGATGGAACTACAGAGGAACCCGGACTAGTTTCTGTTACAAAGAAACTTCTAGTAACTGACTAACTATAAGTTGATATTCATGTCACATGTGATACTAAGAGGAATAATATAATTTAATATTTCCTTCAAACACAAGTTTTTATATATATAAAAGATCTCTCCACACTACTCATACTAGTTGATATGCTGAAGAACAACGTAGTGTTTTGTTCAATTCAACTTATATAAGCCATTGAACTTCAGCAGCTCCAGTTGTTATGTGTATTGAGATATTTTGTGTAGTGAATGAATATTGATGTACTGTGTGTCATGTTATAACAGGTTGCTATATTGTGTGCTATAGCAGGTTTTTATAGTTGGTTATTCTCTTGTTAAAGTAGAGAACATTCATGTGATGTAGAATCATGACTCTGATAGCTGGAATATAAACTGTATGTAGAGGAGATTAAATATGTGGTCTGCACAATCACGGGCTTTCTATGTACCGATCTCAGCGAGATCGATCTGAGCACATTTCTCAGATCGATCGTTTTTCCATGAGAGTGTCAGATCGATCTCGCGAAGTTGCCTCCTCTTAAGTGAAGGGTACTTTAAAAGTATAATTTGTTCACCTATTTGAGTGATTAAAGCTACTACTGTTGAAAACAAGATGGTCTTAGTCTAAAATTTAATTTCAGCTATAAACTATAAGCAGCAAAGCTTTCAGTGTATGGTAATTTGGCCAATTTAAAATAATTAATTTTAATTTTTTAGCTTGACAGCTTATATAAAATTAATAGCCGTCTTGCAGATTATTAATAAACTTACAGGACTGTTAGGCTTAAAATTACAAAGAAAATAGCTAATGAAACTAAGTTTTAATAGTCATTTTAATTCAATTTAAATTCTCCCATTTTTTTTACCTTCTACTGCATACAATTGAGTCTTCTTAATCATTGTACTGAAAGTCAAAGTTTTGGTATCTGAAAAGGTGGCTATCATAATTATTTAATACTTTGCTTAGTAATTATCAATAAGTTATCATTTTTATTAGCAGACAACATTGTAGCGAGCAGTCCTTTTCTACTTCTCAGATCGATCTGGCGTCTTTCCATGGTCTTATTGACATGAGATCGATCTGAGTTCGAGCTCCACAGACCGACCAGCTCAGATCGACGGAGATCGATCTTTGGCGTCTTTCCATGGAGATCGGTCCATGGAAAGCCGGTGAATGTATTGATTTGGTAGAGGAAAATAATTTGAGGATTAGTGAATAGGAGGAACAGTTGAGAGGTTTCACTAGGATATTGTTACAGTTAAATAATAGTTTGATAATTCCATTGAATAACCAAGATGCTGCTAGTTGATTGGTTAAGTTTATCATACAGATATCCCAGATGGCATATTGTAGAGATTTTGTACATTATGTTATTATATCGAAAGGACAACTCCACGCACACACTTCAACTAGAGGACATGATGCATTTTGCAGCATGCAGATCAACTAGTGTGATGGTGCCATCGTGATGGCCAATCAGTGACTGTTAATAATTTAACTTTCAACAGAATAAATCAACTGTTAGATTTTTCACTTGGCTTTGATGTAACTAAATATTGTAGGTGCAAATCCTACACAGGTGGTTAAACTCTGTGAGCAGTTCATATTGGTTCATCAAGCTTACCTTCAAGTGAAAGTATATAATTGTGTCAAAGTGTGAATTCCTTGCTTGACTTTTAATGCTATTTTCACATTTCATATGTGTTATATTCATGCAAATTTCCACAACTTAAATTAGTTGAATCTTGTAAGTTGTGCTATTAATCTTATATTAGCAAGACTATTGAGGCCAAACAAGGTAATGTATCATCAAGACTATCGAGGCCAAACAAGGTAGTATACCATCAATAGTATTGAGGCCAAACAAGGTAGTCTACCATCAAGACTATTGAGGCCAAACAAGGTAGTCTACCATCAATACTAATGAGGCCAAACAAGGTAGTCTACCATCAATACTATTGAGGCCAAACAAGGTAGTATACCATCAATAGTATTGAGGCCAAACAAGGTAGTCTACCATCAAGACTATTGAGGCCAAACAAGGTAGTCTACCATCAATACTAATGAGGCCAAACAAGGTAGTCTACCATCAATACTATTGAGGCCAAACAAGGTAGTATACAATCAATACTATTGAGGCCAAACAAGGTAGTGTATCATCAATACTATTGAGGCCAAATGACAACAAGCTGTACTATATTCAAGATGAACTGAAACCTACTGAGAAAGTTTCTGTTAGAGTCATTGCAACTTGTCTGTGCACATATTGTATGGTATTTCTACCAGGTGAATGGGGAATACGTCATAATTAAACTGTAACTGAACTAATCAAATTAACAAACATTTTACAAAGCAGCTGTATCACAGACAGCTCATGTGTTGAGTAAAACAGTGTTTATATCTAGTTGATTGCCTTATATATTATTTATCAGATTCCTGATTGCATGACAAGAAACAATTTGATTGGCTACTCAATGCTGTTGTATACAGAGCAGTGGAATGTATATTATTATTATGAATGGTTGGAATAAAATTGCTTAGTCATGTTGGAGTTACTTGCACTTGCATGTCAATTCAGTGAATAAATTCTCCCACAGACAAGTCATTTACAGTTACTGCTCCAGTAAAAATTATTTTTACTAACCGAACTCAACTTGAACTAAAGCTAATGAGGCATGAAAACAGACTATATTTTCGCTAACAAATAAACTTTATTAGATGGTAAAATAACAACACATATTTGATACAGTAAAACATCTCATATCCAACTATAATTACAGAGTGTGTGTATTGATGAATTGTAATGAAGATAATTATGTTGATGACAAATATTATCCATTTTATCTCTCAGTACCTCACTGAGCTGATTATTAGTAAACTGTAGCTGATAAGTTTAGTATTTTATTGTGTATCTCCTCAGACCATCTCTACATGCTAGAAATACTGTGTCTCTGTTATACACAGCAATGTCCCTCACCCTCACCCAGCTACTCACACCAAGACTTTCTCTGGGAACAGTAAGCACCAGTTGACCTGTAAATAATAGCATCATATTGTATCAGTTGGTGTGTATTGAGAGAAACACACAGACTGCCTTTAAAGATGGAACTAAGCAGGTTATATGCATTAAGTAAATATTCTAGCAGAAAACAGTGTCTCATTATACAACTGTATTGACCTTGACCCACAAACTTAGCCTGTGGCTCTCAGCAAGGACACACCCACATGTCTACTTCTAATACTATACTACTGCATCTACTCCAACATTATCACATATTAAATACATGACAAGAACCAACCACAGCCACCTGAGTTTCACCAGCAAACACTGCTCTACCAGCCATCATCAAATTACAATAGTCTCAGTAATGGCAGTCAGAAAGTAGCAAATTATATTTAAATTATCTGATGACCAAAACAACAGCAGCACTAGACTGAAGTCAAACTACAACTCATAACTCATGTGTAGCTGGCAGTCTGTACAGTTGTTAGACTGAGCACCTCTAAAACTACTGTAAAACACTTGCATAGTATACTAACTAGACATGCTGATAGGAGGGTTTGAACCCTTTGCAGCACCAACTCACTCAGCAGTGTGGAGTCCCTATCCTCTACACTACCAGGTGAACCCTTGGAAAGGAAGACTGAATAGAGAGTTTACTAAGAGCTCACTGCACACTACACAGAGTACATCTTAAACCTATACAGTATAACATACACTTTTACCTGTGCTTACATCCTGCATGTTACTGCAGCTGGAAATAAACTTATTGCAGGGAGGCAGTATTATTCACTAATATTATTATTAGCTACAAGTCATGTGATGAAGAATATAACATCTACTATCAGCATGCTACAGTCTTTATTACATAACTTTTAGCTAAAAATAACATCAGTGAGTTGATAAATACTAACAATATCATAATATATCTTATGAGTGGAAGTTGTTTACTGTTAATTATTAAAATATATTATTTACTACAACATAATTATATATAAAATAACTAAACTTACTATAATAAACAGAGTATTTACCTTCAAGTGAGAGGATGAGGAGAGGTCCTTCCCATGTACAGATGTGAATCAGTTCAGATGTTGGATCAAAGGAAATACCAGTTGGTCCTGAGATGTGTGGAAACTCCCACATTAGAGTGAGAGTTGTGTTCTCCACTTTATATCTTCTCACTTTACCATCTGCAGTGTAGTCTCCTATGAGGAGAGTTGAGTCTGGGAGGATGCATACAGGTACAGGGTACTTCATCTCAGGAAGTGGGAACTTCTGTATTTTATTGTCAACTAGGTTACAGACTACCAGCTGTTTCTCTCTCCTGTCTACAATACAGAGCAGTGAGAGGTGTTGAGTTATTCTATAGTAAGTGGGTTTATCTACTGAATGCTTGAAGAGAGAGCGAGTCTTCTCAAAGGAGTTCGGATCAAGAAGTGAGAATTCAGCTGTTTTCTCCTCTCTGTTATACCAGCTGCCAACCATCACCCCTTCAGGTTGGATTATCTCCCACCACACTGTAGTGTTGGTGTGTTTCACTGAGCTGATAGTATCCAGAGTGTCTCCATTTATTACTTCTACACCTTCTGGTGTCCGACACATGAGATGTCCATCAGCTGAGATGTTTACTGAGTCACACCAGTCACGTACAGGAAGTCCATCAGACTGGAGAGAAGATGGTGGCTGCAGCAACTTCAGTCCCAGACTGTCTTCACTGTCTGCAACAACAAAATAACAATACTATAACTTGAGAATCTCATCACCTGAGGAGGTGGGAACAGCTTTTCAAACTTAAAACTAAAAGATGTTTTAAATACAAGCGGTCTGCAGTTACTACAAGTTGCTACGTGATGCACAGGTCTAAGTGAGAATATCTTGTTAATACTGACAGCAGGTAGTCAGCATAACACAGTTTAGCAGCTCACTTATACATCATAAACTCTGAAACACTGCAGAAATGTCTCATAATGTGAGAGTAGAACAAAACTCAATTCTCTAATAAATAAACTCTATCTACTTATTCTACTATTTAAATATTCAATGAAGGCAACTCACATGATTACAAGCAGAAAGTTATTTATAGTAAGTGTTACTATTTATAGACTCCACCTACATGTTGGTACCAAGATGCTGTCTGGAAGTACACACTTCTCTATTACACCAATATCTGTAGCCTTTTCCATCTTCTCACTCATCTCTTTGTAGTCTCTCACAATCCCTGCATCATTGAACTTATCAACTGCATGCTGTACTGTGTCCAGCAGAGACTGTCTGCCCATTGTCTTACTCAAGGCCAGCTCTATTCTATAATTATCCACTATCTGTGTGCAGCTCTTCAAATATCCATATATTTCTAGCCTCAGGTTTGTAGCTTTCTTTCTAATCTCTTCTATCTAATAAATAGTAACACAGTATAACCACATCTGCACCTCACAACCTCTACACTTGAAATGAAGGTGACAGATCACCCACTGAGTGGACAATGACTCAGTCACGTGACACTCTATACACAGCAGAGAGCTAGTACATCACGTGACTAGTCTCCTCCTCCTGACACCTGTCAATCACTCAGACAGCCAACCTCTCTGTGTGAGTGATTGACAGTTGCAGAAGGATGAGTGAGTCATCTGTATTGACAGGTTCCTCTGCACTGAGTAACATGTGATGTATGACTACTGCTACTTGTTCACAGAATGATAAAGCTTTAATGGCCAGTTAATTTTAGTGGCAAATGAAATTTATTTCTATTTACAACTCAAAGACCAAATGCAAAACCTAATTTCAGTCAACCAGAAATACATCCAATGACATCACCATGTCAGCATACCTGAGCATCAGCCACAGCGTTCACTCTGGCAACCATCTTCTTCACTTCATCTTCTATTTTACTCAGTTCTTTCCAGGCATCCTTTGAGATGTCATTCAACTCTGCAACTTTCTCAGACAGAGTCTCTATTCCACCAGTCAGACTTTCTCGTAACTCACAAGACAAATCACTCAAAGATGCCAAGTCATGGGATGCTACTGTCTCCTCTGTATACATAAAATCACACTATTCATAAAAGCATTTTTAGATATGACATTGTACTTATTCTACACCTACTACCTGTACCTACAGGTAGATGATGTATCACTATACACATACTATGTAATAACTAGACAGTTGGTTGGACTAGAAATATTTCACAGGTTAGCTCATTAATCACTGCACTTGGAATAATATAATTGAAAACGTTAGAGCAGTGGCTCCCAACCTTGGGGGATTCCCCTTGCAGGGAATTTGGGCTTTTCAGGGGTTTCATTTCTAAAAATTCACACAGTTTACCAGCTCTTTGAGCTCTTGCCTTGTTTTTCAGGTTACATGTATATGTATAACTATAACTAAACTCAAGTTGTGGTAGACACTGGTCCATGCCAAACACAAAGTGCCTTTTCCTTTTCTACCCTAGCTGCTACCCCTCCTACTACGAATGGAGGTTAAAAAGTTTCTTGAAAGTAAAAACCAACAGCAAGTTTTTGCAGTGAGTCAATCTGATCTCCATAAACTACTTATTGCATACCTAGTAGATATAATTGTTGTACTAAAAACTTTGAACCTAAAATGAATGATTATAATCATCAACTAACTGCTTTTAATAGCAGCATCAATGCTTTCAAAGCTGAACTGAAGTTGCGGCAGACACTGGTCCATGTCAAATACAAAGTGCTTTTTTCTACACTCAATGAATTATTAGGAAAACAACCTGTCCAAGATTTTCTTTATAAATGAAATTACAATTTTATCAAAGAGGCGGAAACTTAATAGAAAACATTTATAAAAAAGGTGGGACACAACTGAGTTAAAGCTATGCCTATACCATCTTATCAAGGAAACAGACACTTGAAGGATGAAATATACTAAATATTCAACATAACAGTGAGAATACAAACTCCTGCACTATCCACTTCTGTCTCACACAAACCTTAATGCTGACAAACTGACTTCCTCTTTTACTGTTACATAACTCACTTTGATAATAAAATAATAAATAACAGGTTCTTGTAATATTTCTCAGTTTCTTTCTACAGAAATAGAAACAGCAAGTAAATACCTGTCTTATCCTTACAGCCAGTCCTCATATCACATCTCATACAGAATATCTGGTGACACTTGGAACACACTTCTGTCAGCTGTTCCTCTTTATGATGTTCACATTCAGTTATAGTATATCTTTGGGGAGAAGCTCTGTAGACCTCAATGTCAATAAACTGATGTCTATCTCCCATCAGCTCTCTGTGATTCTGTATAATAAAGGTCAACAGTTTAGTTGGTTGTATTTTCACCAACAAGTCTGTCATAGTTGACTCACTGCACTGTGAAACTGTGTGTTTAGTATAAAAAGTCACACAGACTCAACATTTCTTTTCAATAATATTCTGCACACAAACCAGAACTGGTTTAGTAACCTATCTTGAGAAATTATATAAGAAAGACTCACTTCTTGATGCTGCTGACACAATTTCTTTTGACTCTCAAGACAGAACACAGCAGCTTCTGTTCCACCTTTACACACATCGCAGGGAATGGGTGCAGGTTTGGGTGGAGACTTGTATTCTAAGGGGTCTCCATGCTGAGCTACTGGTAGTGTTGTGGGATCTGTTATGTCATAGTGATCTTTCCTACAATATATAGCAACCAGTATGTTACCTGTGTTAGCTGTGTTTAGTATATCTCAAGTAATGAAATACTCCATCCACACACACAGCTATGTCCTTGACAAATACTCAAATAAATACTCATCACTCATCAACACACATTCATTATATAGACCACAGGCTACCACACAAACACACTTGACTATATTATGTACTTAATATGCTGGAAAATAGTCACTCATGACAAAGAACTGCTACTCAACAAACAGACTCAACTGTAACTTGTAGAGTAAAATGATAGATAAATTACTAGTTAACTACTGAGTGGAGGCCATATTGTCAATAATTATTCACTTTTGTTGCAAGTTTGTGCAATGCAACTAATTACTGAGGGGTGAATTCTGAGGAGCCAATACTACAACATACTACAACTATTCCCTGCCACTCTAACTGCTAGGAGTGGCGCGAAACTGTCATTTCATCATCCTTGGCAATGTGTCAAGAGCTAGTGCACTGTGAGTGCGTGTCACGTGTGAGTGTTTTCTATCTCGTGCAGCTAGCATAAGAAGAGTGAGTCATAGGATAACTTGTACTTAGTAATCCATTACTAGTAGGATGATATATGCATGTATATATATATGTTATATATATATGTATATGATATATACACATGTTGACTATCTTCAGTGTAGTACTACTATGTATGTGCAGCAGGTTGGGTCACAGTCTAAGTCAGAGGGAGGGGGTTGGCATAATATAGGCCCAAATCTTCAACACTATTCACTCAATACAAAGTAACACTTAATACAACTGACTGATGGTAGAAGAAGTAATCAACTCATCAAAGCTAAAGGAGACACTCAATTCACAGACTATATTAGACACTGATTGGCACCCCATAACATTATATTGTACAACTCACTACCAAATACAATTGTGATGGCCGTCTAATAATCTATTAAAATTTCAGCATTGGATTTAACTATATAGGTCACAGAATCACTGATTCCTGTCTAAGGGACTGACTACTAATTGTCATAAGACCTGCTCTTTAGTCAAATAGTTTCCCAGTGACTGCTTGGCCTTAATGTCAATGGCTATTATGCTTTGGCAGCCCGGATGTTGGCAGAATTTTGAACAGCTAGTGGTAATGGTAACAGCTGCTAGACTCCAGAGCTATGAGTCTATCGCATTAGAACTAAAGCTATTGAGCAAACTGCCATTATAAAAGTACCTTTCTAAACATTATATTAAAATAATATAATTCTATTCCTTACAGATTACACATAACCATGGACAATAACCAGACACTCCACTCTCACTACACAATCACTACTTACTAGTAAACTGTACTTTGTGCCACAGCAACTCTGTTGTCATGACAACATCATACATGTTTATAATCACAGGAAAGAAGATAGTAAACACAAGTCAATTCAACACAGTGGTTCCCAACCTGGGAGAATCCCCTATAAGAGGGAATTTGGGCTTTTTAGGGGGAGCCTGGATTTCGATTTTGAAAATTTCAAGCAGTTTGTTAAAGACTTTTGAGCTCTTGCAAGTTACATGTACATGTATATCTATAAGCATTCATCTTAGCTTATCTATTTAACCAGTTCTGTCATCTCAGTCTACTTCTACATGAATGTGTTTTAATTTCAATATTGGGGTTGGGGTTTAGGGGTTGGGGTGGGAGGTTTGAAAGCAAGCTGGTACAATGTCATCAGCTGCAGCCATAATATCATTAATTGAACTGCTCTGTGTTTTATACATGCATAATATAATTATCAGAAATAACTATATTGTATTCAAATGTAATAGGAAAAATATTGCATAGTAATCTATATTATCATTATGTCAGTCATAAATTTTTTCGTTTTTTAAAGGGGGGATAATTAATAGTAAACATTTATTAAAGTGGGGATGATATGAAAAAGGTTGGTCTAACAAGTCTTGTACTGTATGAGAACAAAATAATATAATGAGGAGACAACCCCAATCCCATGACATCTAACAGCACCACAATTCAACAAGAGAGGACAGCTGATGGTGCAATCTACATAACAGTTACTTTCTCTACCTAATGAAAAGATATCCACACACTCCACAAGTTAGTAACCAGAGTTTACATAGAATATACAGTATTGTTTGCTTTTCATAGACACAGATCAGACAACTCCTAGATAATGGTGAGAAAATCATATGCAAGCCTATGACATGATATATTGTGTTATGTACTGTAACTCACCTACAATAAGCACATCTAATATGATCCTTCCTACCACCGATGTCAGTCTTCAAACATCTCATGCAGTACACATGCAGACAGGGCAGAGTTCTGGGATCTTCAAGTTTGTTGAAGTACTGCGAGCAGTACCCACAGCGATACGAATTGTTTAATCTCTTTTTCACAACTCTGGATTCTGCCATATTGGTTATATAATAAGGAAATCCTGTAAAAGATACACATACTCTTAGCATAATATTTCACACTACATATGTGAAGGTTTCCAAATCAAAGACTTAACCATTAACAATAAACCATACAAAATAAAGTGAAAAATAATGTTAAACAAAGGCAGTTAATAAGACTGGTATACGTGATAGTCAGCTACAACATGCTGAGCTCACAGCTTCAACTCTCTAACAAAGGCTGTATTGTTTCCATTGTAATCACTGAATAGGTTTTTGCTGGTGACTCAAACTCCATATACAATAAATATGAAGCAATGTTGTGTGCTTCAGTGAACACTTTTATTCTACTTCTATTGAACATCACTAATCAAGTGTTTCTAATATATAGAGGAGAAGTGAAACATGAATACCAGTGAGTTATGTATTACTTTTATGAACAAACAGCACAATTGGGCTCAGCTGCTTATCCCCTCATTCAAAAATATCAGCCAGTTTTACAATGTTACCTTCCCATTTTTGGGCTAGATACATTGCGTGGGCTCACTCTAAAACACAAAATAGGGGGAAACATAGCAGTGGTTGAAAAAATAGTTTCATGAAATACTTTGTGCTGGGTGTTGAAAATACTTTGTTTTCTCCATAATCTAAATGACAAAATTCATTTTAACATTTCTGCAGTGTTGGTGATGCATGATTTGATTGATTGATTGATTTATTACATATCACAAACATGACAACACGTTGCAAAATTCAGTGTAAATGCTGATTATAACATAACTAGGCATTAACAAAATTAGGAGAAAAAGTCAAAACTCTGTTAGACTATTTAAAATAAAAGCTCGTTTAAAGTATTTACAAGAAGTCGCAAGAAGCTATCTCTGCCCCATGCCCCTCTATATTTGATAGTTCGATATCCTCCAGAAGGGCATTGACTCAGAAAGTTATTGATAAAATGGTCATTGTCTGCTATATATTTGATAGCAAGTTCTTTAGTGAGTTTCTGAATGTGCAAATCAATGTTTAGATACTCAATCCCAAGTTTTGAGCAAACTTTGAAAATCCTTCGAATGGCTTTTTTATCACTGGCATAGATACAAGTAAAAATAGTAGGTAGACAATAGGCGATGCGGGACAAGATGAAACTTTTGAATAACATATTTTCTAGAGGTTTAGAGCTAAGATATGCAAAACCCTTCACAATATACATTCTTCTTGATACTGTTGCAACTACTGATTGTACATGTTCATGAAATCTCAAATTCTGATCCACTAACACACCAAGATATTAATATGTTACTTAGAGTCACTCTTCCACCAGCCAGGGAAAAAGCCATCAACTGCTAGTTATATATTTTCATCATCTAATAGAAACTACGATGGTGTGGAACATACTAATTTAACATGTTTGTGCTTCTGTTAGGTCAGGTGTAGTTGTTTCATGAGTTGGCAGCTTCTACACTCATCTCTAGCCAATTATTTATTCTACACTCTTACCTAGCAAATGATTTGTTAACACTAACCTCATATTTTTATGTTTACAACAATAGCAGATCATATAAATGTGGCTAACCTAGTCATATGAGTCAATATTGGGTGATAATCACCAAGATTATCATTATAAATAAATTTAATGATGGTAGGGGACCTGGCAGTAAAACCAACTGCAACACTAAATCTAATACTGATAGTTATAGTAGAGCAATAATAGTAACTTACACTTTATATTTATACTTATAGTAAATGTAATGCAATGAGTAAAAATTACTAATACTAATTAGTAATTACTCATACAACAATACTAATAGTAATAGTAATACCAGTAATCCTAATAGGAGATGCAATATCAATACTAATTGTGATTACTAATAGTAATACTTAAAGTTAATACAAATATTTATATAAATAAAATAGTGCGAAACTGAAATACCTAGTCTCAATTCTTATATAGTTATACCAACAGTAAATCGAATAGCAATACTAAGAGTAATCAAATAGTACATGTATTACTAATAGACTAATACTTATAGTACGTAATAGTAATCTGTAATCGTAGGCTACTACCACTACTACTACTGTAGACGTAGTAGTACTAGTACTACTACTAGTAGATCAATTTTTCAGTATTAAAACTTGAACCTAAACTTGAAGTCGATTAAATTTTTTATAATAATAGTAAATTTAATATCATTAATACGATATTCATATTTATATTTTTCGATAAATCATTATAATTAATTAATTATTGATCACATGCCTATGGGCTATGGTATTACTATGTCTATTGTAAATTTCAAATCAAAGACTCAAAGAGAAACAATTATATTTAATTAACATTATAACATTAACTCATAACAGTAACTGTAAGAATTTTAATTTATATAACTTATAATTTAAATATAACTTAGTCTTAAGCTTAATCTTATATTGATATTATATAAGTTATAAGCCTAGACTTAAACCTAAAGCCTAAAGGCTAAAAGGAAAACTAAAAGTAAAAGTAAATCTAGAATTAAAATACTAATAGTAAAATATTAAATACTAATACTAATACTAATAGTGAATACTAAAATAGTAAATCTAACTGCAAGTATTAAAGTACGGTTACCTGATTAATTTGAGAAATGATGAGATGACTCAAACTGTTCTCACCCCAGGAGAGCCAATAGTGTCAGTCTGTAAACTGGTAAGAAACTTAGTAACTAGTAAGTAGTAACTGAGAAAAGGCACAATATGAATAAAACTAAAGTAACGAGGAAGTTCTACGCGCAGAAGGATTATAACACGTCACTCAACTACAAAGGTCAGCTCTATAATAATCACGTGAAAGAAATGTTGCATTCATTGAGCGGAGCGCTATATTTTAGCGTCGAAGAGAGACAACTCTAAGGTTGAAATCTGAAAAATTATCCAGGGCACCAGGTGTGCATGTTTTTCAATTGAGCTATTTTAGAATATCTAATTCCGGCCCTGTATATTTTCAAATTACAAAAATACCGATAAAATCTATGTCCTTTTAGTAGCAAAATCTTTACAAGGACTTTGTTTCTTATTAGTCTCCTTCAGTGTCAGCTAGCACTTGCATCTTTTTGTTTGTACTTTCATTATGTAAAATATTTTTGTTATATGTTTAAGTTGAGCTGTTTAGTACTAGCATATTCAGCGACATCAATGAACATCTGATTAATCCTGAATTTTCTTAATTGGCAGGCTGCAATCAAGATGGCAGAGCAATGTGATGCTATGGTAGAGGTATGGTGGTTCCTCTAGCTCAGTGGTCCCAAACCTTTTTCATACCATATCATCTCCCCTTCCATAACTGTTTACTATTAAGTTCCCCTCTTTCTAAAAGTGCAATTTATGAATGATAGGCATAATATACTATAGAAGTCTATATTTGTTCTAGTATATTCGATTATAATATAAGATTATGATTATTATATTATGCATGTATAAAGCACAGAGCAGTTCAATTATTGATATGATGGCTGCAGCTGGTAAATTTGTGCTGCAGCTTGCTTAAGTTTGACTTGGGTTTTGACAAGCTGTACATTGTAGGTCACTTTGCAGGTCAAGGCAGTTTATTTGCTGATTCCTAACCATTGGCATATTGAAGGAATCCTACCTTATATAAAAACGTGGTGCTGAATGGCACTAAAACTGTTAAAGTATTGTCAGCAATGTGTGGGTAGAGTTTGCTTGTGAAAACACAGAACTCAAAAAATCATCCTTCACTGCAAACCAGCTCAATAACACTCTCATGTAACTCTCTTATGAAGGTAGCTCAGGGAAATACTGTCAAATAATGTTAAAAGTTCAAATATATTCGCAGAATTGCTTTTTGAAAGATATCTCTGGAACAGGTTCTTTTTCTAATAACTTATTGAGTGTGAGGATAGTTGTATCATAGAATTATGTCAAGGTCACAACTTGAGTTCAGCTTTGAAAGGATTGATGCAGCTATAATGAAGAGTGATGATGTGATGATTGCACTGGAACACAGGAAATATATCCACTATATGTATGCAGTGTGTATAGTTTATAGAAATGAGCTTGCATTGCTGCTTAAACTTCCTGTTGGTTTTGCTTCCAATTCAAACTTCCGAACCTTCATTCGTAGTAGGAGTGGTAGCATGCAGCTAAAGTAGAGTGAATAATAGACACATGGATGTAGAAGTAAACTTAGATTGTAGAGTGTAGTGAGGATAAATATATGAACTACATAAAATGAAGGAGTTATAGTTATACATATGCAGTACATGTAATCTTGAAAACAAGGCAAGAGCTCAAAGAGCTGGTAACAAACTGTGAATTTTTAGAAATAAAAATCTTCCCTAAGAAAGCCCAAATTCATCACTTGGGAAGATCTGGTCTAGCTGAGCTGAGGTGAGGGGAGGTGAGAGAGTAACCCAGTTCCAGTGTATAATATTCATCATTATAGACTGACAAAAGCATCTCATTTGTATGTTGATTAATATAACATAATATAATTATATTGTACAACATAATATACTGTACAACATAATATACTGTATAACATAGTACACTGTACAACATAATATACTGTACAACATAATATACTGTATAACATAGTACACTGTATAACATAATATACTGTATAACATAATAATATACTGTATAACATAATATACTGTATAACATAAAATATACTGTATAACATAATATACCGTATAGCATAATATACTGTATGACATAGTATACTGTATAACATAGTATACTGTATAACATAATATACTGTATAACATAAAATACTGTATAACATAGTATACTGCATAACATAGTATACTGTATAACATAATATACTGTATAACATAGTATACTGTATAACATAATGTACTGTATAACATAGTACACTGTATAACATAATATACTGTATAACATAGTGTACTGTATAACATACTATACTGTATAGCATAATATACTGTATAACATAATATACTGTATAGCATAATATACTGTATAACATAATATACTGTATAACATATTATACTGTATAACATAGTATATACTGTATAACATAATATACTGTATAACATAATATACTGTATAACATATTATACTGTATAACATAGTATACTGTATAACATAGTATACTGTATAACATAGTATACTGTATAACATAATATACTGTAAAACATAGTATACTGTATAACATAATATACTGTATAACATAATATACTGTATAAGATAGTATACTGTATAACATATTATACGGTATAACATAGTATACTGTATAACATAGTATACTGTATAACATAATATACTGTAAAACATAGTATACTGTATAACGTAGTATACTGTATAACATAGTACACTGTATAACATAATATACTGTATAACATAATATACTGTATAACATAATATTCTGTATAACATAATATACTGTATAACATAATATACTGTATAACATAAAATATACTGTATAACATAATATACTCTATAGCATAATATACTGTATAACATAATATTCTGTATAACATAATATACTGTATAACATAATATACTGTATAACGTAGTATACTGTATAACATAGTATACTGTATAACATAGTATACTGTATAACATAATATACTGTAAAACATAGTATACTGTATAACATAGTATACTGTATAACATAGTATACTGTATAACATAGTATACTGTATAACATAATATACTGTATAACATAATATTCTGTATATAACATAATATACTGTAAAACATAGTATACTGTATAACATAATATACTGTATAACATAATATACTGTATAACATAGTATACTGTATAACATAATATACTGTATAACATAATATACTGTATAACATAATATACTGTATGACATAATATACTGAGCTGAATTAAAACAGTTTTATATATTTTGCATTTCCGCTTTTATAATATCCAAATTACTTTGCCCGGTGACGCTGTTTAAAAACAAACGTCTGTAGGCGAGCAGTAAAGTTTAGCGCTAACATCATTTGCTAATAATATTTTGCACTCGCAACACACGCACTGTGTGTGGCAGGTCACTAGCACGGAATTCTCACACTTCGCTCTTTGCGTTTGTTGAGAGTGGATAACTCCGGTTGTTTAAAAATTACATATTTCTCATAGCTAAATAAGTTACATCTGTTGATTAGGTTTTGAGTATGATTTACAAATTTTTAAAATGATCCATTTTAGGCTGAATTGCGTGTTGTTTTTGTTCTAAATTCCGGATGTGTCTGCTGAGTTGTGTGTTGTTTATCTGCATGTAGGAAAGAGGCTTTATGGTTGTTGAGTCTGGCTTTGAAGGTAGTTGAACAGAGTCCTGTGTATGATTGGCTGGAGTTATTGTCATGTCTTGTCACAGTTGCTTGGTATATTAAGTCTTTGTAAACCTTATTATATATTAATAACTTAATGCCATTTGCTTATATACTTCATAGTAGCCAAAGTAAAATTTAACATGTTGATATGGTCCACACAGTTGGAACTAAGTAACTAAAATATATGTTCAATTCCATTTTAAACTAACAGTGTCTCATTTCAGGATGAATAGGTTAAATAATCAAATCTGAAAACTGCAGCTTATCAGAAATCTGTGACCAACTTTAGTACTGTAATAATTTTGATGATGAAATTTACAAGCTGAGAAATAAGTTGTGTAGGGCCATATGGTAAAATATATTTTGCAATATCAGAGAAATGATGGGATTAAATTAATTTAAAAATGTAGCACCAACAGAATTACTAAATCAACAACAGTTTCTAAATATATAAAGTCATAGGAAGGGGCATAACACCCTCCCTAACTCATTCTACAATTACTGCTCACAATCTCAGGTTATGGTGGAATAATTAAAAGAACAGCATATACCCTATAGCTAAACTTCTTCAAATTTATATGTACAAAAATCACCATCACTGCCTCAGAAGTCTCGGATAAATTTATTTAGAGTAATCAAATATTTCATTTAAAAATTAGGTTATATAAAAATCAGACTGTTGGGCTCAGCCAACCAAACATTGATTGCATTCTCTGATTGGCCATTAATTATCTAATCAGGGACAGTCTTACAAATCGGACAAATAAAACTGTTGTTAGATATGAGTCTATGAAAAGCAGACTTCTCCAAGCTGAACCCCAAACACTTTGTGGGTGGTCCAGATGTCACCAGGAGCAATGTCAATAATAGGCAAGTGGGTGGGGGTCTTGGTGTAAATCTCAATCACTGTCAGAGCTTTGGATGGTATTTGGAATTCTACAAAATATTGTATATTAATACAAAAAAAGATGCAACTATCGCAATCATGTTCATATGTAGGTCGAATTTACGCTTTATAGGTCAGGTTTACACTATATAGGTCATATTTACAGTATATAGGTCAGATTTACAGTATATAGGTCAGATTTAGATACCTTGCAAAAATCCTGCAAAGAAATCACTCAGCTTAAGAAGATGCCTGTTATTTTTTGGGTGATTTATGAAATAGATATAGTAATCTGCATGTTACTATAGCAACACTTATCAACATCCATACAGGAAACCAACATGTTACTATAGCAACACTTATGAACATTCATACAGTATACAAATATGTTACTATAGCGACAATGATCAACATAAAACTCTTGGATATTCTTGACTATTACTAAGAAAGTCATGGTTGATACAAGATAAACACTCACGAGTGCTGTTCCCATGTGTTTAGCGACGAATGGCTGATTATCTAGCTGCTGGGTGACGTACGACTTGGTGCCAAACTCGGAGGTCTTGGCATTGATACAAGTGCTCTTCATTTCCTTGCGACAGTAAGCCTGGATAGCATTAGCTGTGGAGCCACCATCTGGATCCACCTGACAACAAACAATAGAGAATACAACTTCTATATTTCACACTAACATAATGCTAATATCGAATAAAACTACTAAAACCTGTTCAGCTGTTGAATATACAGAATTATATAATACAGGCAACACATGGAAAAACTCTTATTCCTAAACAACAATTCATTAAATATCTGTGGAAACTTCACATGACATTATATTGACATCTCAGGAGTAGCAATTGCAGAATATAAAACATGTTCACAGAATTTCAGTCATCAGACTTGGATACAGAATTCCTCTGAGCAGAGAAAATAGAAACATATCAGCATTATTCTCACCCAATAAATTTTTATTTTGAACTCTGGGTTTTCAGTGAAAAGTTCTCTACAGTTTTCCCAGCCTTCTCTCCAATTAAAATGGCTGTTTGTTAAGTCACAACTAATTATCGTTATTGCTTTGTTTTTCCACTTTGATTGTGTTCTTCATATCAATTCTATTTCCTTGCGTTCTCATAGACTACTTATCAATAACTTTTTTTTGATGCTAAACTTTGATCATGAAATTGACCACTTGAAGTATATAGAACTATTGTTTAGTGATAAACAGCTAAATAGAGCTTTCTCTGGTCATTATGAAAATGCCTTATTGTTTACCAGAGATTCAAATCATTGACATTGTGTTTACCCTAGACCAGAGCTGTTTCCTTTGTTTATTTATAAACAATGCTTTACTTTCTTCTTTAAAATAGGCAACATGCAACATCCCAAAGGAATTTCAGAAGAAGTAATCATTATCTATTATTATTGAACAATTGATCATAGCAACATAAAAAATTACCAAACAGGATTTTCAAAAGCACGTAAACAATAAAGGGTAAATTGTGACATTTGTATCTAAACTATTTTCCTAATCATACAAGGAGAATATAATTAAAATCTTCACAAGGTGCAAGGTAAAGGTACAGCTGATATTCAAGAAGGAAGTCCATCAACAGGAAACAGAGTTTATCCTTGACATTAGCTCAGACTGGTGATGCAATGTCTACATGTTGAGGGTACGTTTCTTCATATTTTTCATGGCACCCTTAGCATTGACGGTAGAACCGTGGGCGTCTCCCATCTTGTTGTCAACTGAGGCAATGCTGGCTCTCAACATCTGATTCTTGTGAATATAAGGAAGTAATTCCTGAGTAACTTATTTCTTTGTGATAGTGTCGTGGTGAAGCTCTGCACGCTTTTCTTCTGCTCTCTTAATATATAAATTGAGAAGTTTCAGCTACAAAAGATAGAATAGTCTGGGAAGTGTGATGCCAACCACAGAGTCAATAATGATGGTACAATGTATAGTCATTAGCCAAATACTGTCCAGTTTATTCATACCAAAGACTTGGTCATTTAATAGCCAACTCTATAAATGTGTGGTGTTAGACGTGGGAGGTGAAATATACTTTTAATATTGAAAATAACTTTTATTTTGCATTTCTCCGATGTATTATTTAGACAAGTAGTAAATTCAATTATTGAGCTAAGTATGAAAACTATCATATAAAAATGACTAAAATAAAAATGTTGTTACCAAAACTCTTTGGCTATAAATTTGATAGGGGCAGTTCAAAACATACGATTTTGGATAAAATATACATCCATTAGATTTACTGTTTACTAGAGTAAAAGGAACAGGCACTTATTCTCAGCAGATTTTTATAGTTTAGTTTCAGACATGTTTTTTGTGAAGAACTGATGGCCTACCTTGCTGCTTGTTAGTACAGACAAATATGGCTTGAGATTATCTCCTATTTTCATGTAAAGAGCGACCAAAGCGAAGCAACTAGCTTTCCTGCACCTGCACTTTTTATGTTTATAGCCCTGTAAAAGCCATAGAAGTTGATCACAACTACAGTGTACACTAGTGAGATCAACTTACAACATCTTTTACACCGACTAGAAATAAAATCCTAGAAACTAGTGACATATCTCAACAGATGACTTAACGTTAGTCAGTAAACTTTACCAGAGCCATAGCGTAATACCTTAATAAGACTTAGTATCAGCTGTTGAATAACTTTGATTAAGGATTCTTCACTCATTCGTTTAATAACATGTGTGAGTGTCTTTATAGTGGCTACTAATAGTGGGTACTCAAGACTGTCTGTTAGTTTAGCCAGTACTACGACAGAGTGCTCAGGCTTCAGTGACATGGCCAGTGTTATAGCACACTCCTCAGCTGCTCGGTACACCTAAAGGTTTATAGTCAACACAGTTCTCTCACCATCACAAGCAACAGTACTAAAAGCTTAAAACAAGAAATATATTTTAATATGAATCACCAGTACTGTAACGTTTATTCGAATGAGCAGGATTACTGGAGGACAAAGTTCTCACCCACTTGCAGGCATCCTTATGAGCTTGTATGATATTGTATATGGTGAGTTCAGCATAGCTATCAAATCGGTGTTTCTCCCAATTGATCAGCTATCGGAGCACTTTCAAGGCACTGGTTCTTATCAATTCCTAAATACCACATGTATCAGCTTAAAGGATTGCTCTATCTTGTCTAATAAATGGCCATTTAGGTCAAACACACATAATATTGTGTTTTTCTAAGCATGCATTGACAAAAAGCATTTGACCAAAGGTAAAAAAAGTTAGTTGAAGTTGAGGGTGTAGATTGGCAACAGCCAAAACGCCGATTTTGAAATGAGCTGGGAAATGTGACGTAACAGCGCCAGCATTCCTGCTGGTCACGTGACTATACAAATGAATAACTATAGAAATATGACTGTGAGATGTAATCTTTTAGCTTGTAATTTGTATATTTATAGAAGTGCAAATGTGAATTATCTCAACCTATAGTTTTTTGACATTTTAAATAACATGTATGTGATAGCATTAGGCTATATTTTGCTTGTAAACATTAGAAAAAGCCTTGCAAAAACATGCATTCTTTAGGATGAATGCCTGCGATCGATCTAAACTTGGTCAGATTGTGCAATATTACGGGCACACCAAAGCTGACCTATATAGCGCACTGTAACTGCTTGAGCGTTATTGGTTGATGTTGTGCCCAGCAACCTTGAATACTAGCGTTATAGTTAGCACGTGCAGCATAGTTACTGGCGTTCACACGTCACGTTTTAGGCTCTTCTTTTTCATGGCTGAAAATTTTACCTCCCTCAGAATTGGAATTTTGAAAAGCTGTTTTCTAGGCACATATCCCTTTGCAAAGCCACAATTGTTTGCATACACATTAGATTATAGTTCATAATTATAATGTGATTGCAATAAACTAAGATTGAGCAATCCTTTAACTAAGTTGTAACAGCAGAACAACAACTAACTGATTGCTATTTAAAACATGACAGGAGGAGAAAACTTCATTAATTTAATAAACTTGTTTTACATCTCTGTCTCGTAAAGTCTCAATCAACAGTAAGAGTAATGTCTCAAAATGTTCATCCCATCTGGCATCATTACCACCTTTTCTATAGCCATACAAATCAGGTCTTCCATTGCTTGTATTCTTTCTTTATGTCTATACATACACATTTGACACTGACCATATAGCAGTATACATTGAGATAAGTTAGTCTGCACTATTTTAAAACTGTTTCAGCATTTAGCTGTGTTGTTGGTAAAGATGAAAAGTTTTGTAAAAGTATTGTTTGTATTGCTACTAGACTGTCAGTCATTAAAAGGAAAGTTATTAATATACACTATTCAACCCAAACTACTTTGCTGCTCCAACAGCTGACTGTTAAAAGTAGGCCTGAGAATTTGCCACTGTAGGACAATGCTTAGAACAGAATTACAAAAAAAAAAAATATTTCAAAGTGTAATTTTTTAAACCAGTCTGTTAGCTGAGCTAACTATTTTAGAAAAAGTTGAAAAAACTAATTTAACCGCTAATACCTGATAATAGAATCAATAGATGCATCAAAGATGTCAATGATGGGCATATAACGGAGATTGTTTCTTGTTTATATTATAGTACTGCTGCTAGGTAGCACATACACATGCCATGAGCTCAAAATTAAGAAGACAACTCTAAACAGAGTTATGCAGTTTTCTCAGTCCTCTTTCAAATCAAAATGGCTGTTTGTTAATTCCCTACTAATTATCGTTATTGTTTTGTTTTTCTACTTTGATTGTGTTCTTCATATCTATTTTATTCCCTTGCACTCTCATAGACTACTTATCATGAGATTTCTCTTTGGATGCTAAACTAGGATCATGAAATGAACCACTTGAAGTATATAGAACTATTGTTTAGTGATAAACAATTTAATGGAGCTTTCTATGGTCATTATGAAAATGTCTTATTGTTTACCAGAGATTCAAATCATTGACATTGTGTTTACCCTAAACCACAGCTGCTCCATTTGTTTGTTTATAGGCAATGCTTTACTTTCTCTTTAAAATAGACAACATGCAACGCCCTGAGGGAATTTCAGAAGAAGTCATTATTGAATAATCATTATCTATTATTATTAAACAATTGATCACAGCAACATAAAAAAATTACCAAACATGATTTTCAAAAGCACATAAACAATAAAGAGTAAATTGTGACATTTGTATCCAAACTATTTTCCTAATCATACAAGGAAAATATAATTAAAATATCTATACAAGATAAAGGTACAGCTGATATTCAAGAAGGAAGTCCATCAACAGGAAACAGAGTTTAACCTTGACATTAGCTCAGACTGGTTCGATGCAATGTCTACATGTTGAGGGTATGTTTCTTCA
Organism: Bugula neritina; assembly: GCA_964035545.1. Classification (NCBI taxonomy): domain Eukaryota; kingdom Metazoa; phylum Bryozoa; class Gymnolaemata; order Cheilostomatida; family Bugulidae; genus Bugula; species Bugula neritina. Next base: position 2,114,626 of record OZ037772.1, on the reverse strand, counting down.
TATTTTTCATGGCACTCTTAGCGTTGACGGTAGAACCGTGGGCGTCTCCCATCTTGTTGTCAACTGAGGCATAGCTGGCTCTCAACATCTGACTCTTGTGAATATAAGAAAGTAATTCTTGAGTAACTTACTTCTTTGTGATAGTGTCGTGGTGAAGCTCTGCACACTTTTCTTCTGCTCTTTTAATATATAGATTGAGAAGTTTCAGCTACAAAAGATAGAATAGTCAGGGAAATGTGGTGCCAACCACAGAGTCAATAATGATGGTACATTGTATAGTCATTAGCCAAATACTGTCCAGTTTATTCATACCAAAGACTTGGTCATTTAATAGCCAACTCTATAAATGTGTGATGTTAAACGTGGGAGGTGAAATCTACATTTAATATTGAAAATGACATTTATTTTGCATTTTTCTGATGTATTATTTAGACAAGTAGTAAATTCAATTATTGAGCTAAGTATAAAAACTATCATATAAAAATAACTAAAATAAAAATGTTGTTACCAAAACTCTTTGGTTATAAATGTGCTAGGGGCAATTCAAAACATACGAGTTTGGATAAAATATACATCCATAAGATTTACTGTTTACTAGAGTGCAAGTAACCGGCACTTATTCTCAGCAGATCTTTATAGTTTAGTTTCAAACATGTTTTTTGTGAAGAACTGATGGCCTACCTTGCTGCCAGTTATTACAGACAAATATGGCTTGAGATTATCTCCTATTATCATGTAAAGAGTGACCAAAGCGGAGTAACTAGCTTTCCTGCACCTGCACTCTTCATGCTCGTAGCTCTGTAAAAGCCATAGAAGTTAATCACAACTACAGTTTACCCTAGTGAGACCAACTTACAACATTTTTTACACAGAGTAGAAATAAAATTCTAGAAACTAGTGACACATCTCAACAGATGACCTAATGTTAGTCAGTAAACTTTACAAGAACCATAGTGTAATACATCGGGATAAGTTAGTCTGCACTATTTTAAAACTGTTCATTATATCAGCAGCGTTTATTTATTTAACAAGCGATAGGCCAAAGCAATTATTTGATGAAAGACTAACCTCTCGTCATGATTGGACAGCTCTTTGAGTATTCTCCAGACGGAGTCAGAGGGTCCAGGGACATATCTTCATCTGAATCGTCAATCAGAAACTCCTCACCACCATCCGCTCCTTGCAAGTCGGGACCGTTCTACAGCATGCAGTAGTACTCAACAGATGTATAATTGATGCAATCAGAATGCACCATGTTGAATGAGTGACTGACAGAAGTTGGTTATGACTTACCATTGGTTGGTTAGACTGAGATTGTAGGACAGAAGATGGTGGTGTAGAGTGATTTGTGGGTTTATATGCTATGCGGTAGTTGAGAGGGGAGTCACTTCGGCAAGGACACCTGGATACAGCGGTCTTGTGACGTGCTGTCTCTTTCCTTAGTCAGTCTTCACCATTCAGTTTACTAGAATAGCAGCATCATAAATATAGTAATATTGGAAGTCACTAGGATCAGTCTAGCTAAGTAAACCACATTTCAGCCAAAGAATGCACACCTTTATTAACAAATGAAACTTGTATCACAAACACCATAAAAATGTTAAATTCAAAGCTATAACAGCTAGAAATATTGCAGAAAATAAACATTCAATAGCATAGAATGCTCAGGTAAAGTAGCATGAAGCTTAACACTTAACACTTAACAAACTATGCAATGTCTGTCTGTCTGTCTGTCAGCAACTAATATATTTTTAAATTATGTTACAGTAAACCAAATGTTTACAATTACTTAGTATATTCTAGTGTGTTCTTAGTATAGTATAGTGTACCCTAGTATAGTATATTCTAGCATGTTCTAGTATATTGCGTTACAGTAAGCCAAGTGTTTGAGTTTGGTCCATGTAAGACGTTTGATGAAGAAGCATACAAGAAATGCAGAGAGAAACCGCGCAGCTACCCTGACAATATCAACCACTTCTTCTATGCTGGGAGACACCCGGCTGGTGAAAAGCAGAAAGGCAGGTAGGTCTATGACACATACTATTCTAGTTGTGATGACTCATACTATTCTAGTTGTGGTGACTCATACTATTCTAGTTGTGGTGACTCATACTATTCTAGTTGTGATGACACATGTTAGTTTAGTTATGATTACACTTACTATTCTTTTAAGATGCAATGCAACTTGGTGAAATTTTAGCTATGCTACGGGATGTTGAATTATCCATTCCATATTTAGATTAACAGTTTAGTAGTAAATTTAGTAAAATCTATTGCTTTTTTCAAACTAGAAGAAGTTGCTGACAAATTAATTTTGTATGAAAACCATAATTATTAGTCTACAATCTGTGATGAGAATTATTGTGTTTTATTCAATGTGTTATATCAAAGTAAATGAGTAGCTTGGACTCTTCCATTTGTACTTTGCTCATTCCTAAATACAAAACCATAAGATTTCTGTGAAACAGGATGCTGCAGGATTATTTTATATTATTCTGTGTCACAAATATTAAAATTTCTCTGTAGATTAAGAGTTGTCTGTTCAGATCAAAGCTTATCTGAATCAGTCAGTCAATCAACGTACATCAATTTGAAAATGTCCCATTTTTTTCAAATGATTTTGAAATGCGCTAAGCGTGCTGTGTTTGAAACATCAGTGTTGTTTCACAATTGGTTATGCAGTAAAGAAACCAAGTTTCCAATATAAAGAGGCAAAGTACATATATATCATATATAACATATATAACATTGTGTATTGTGACCTGCGAACACAGCTTTTTGTTGAAAAACAGACTTCCGGAACTCTACAAGAAGAAGTTGGCCAGTTGCAGGACAAGTTGAAGAGCCTCAACTGTGAGTTGTTCACAGTTCAGAAAGAATTAGCCAAGCAGCAGGTGTCTATGTAGCAGATTAGTGACTCCACGGCAGATGCAGAGAGCATCAATGACAAACTGAAAATTGAACTGGAAGCTGCTAATGCACTTGTCGCTAAGAAGGAGCGAATGATAGCCTTTCAACAATGGGATATTATCAAGATGAGAAAACATATCGCCAGGGCTAATGTATGTTACCGAATCCTTGCATTTTGCAAGTGAAATATAATTAATTATTTGTGACTAAAGTGTGTATAATAGCTGGACATAGTCTTTAGCTGGCCGCAGTGAGCTATTCTCAACAGATATGCAGTTGTTGGAAGTGACTTCCTTTGTTAACACTCTGCCTAATAGTTTGAAGTTCACTGCTTAGTAATAAGCTAACAAGTTTACTGTGAGTGTGCCATGTGATTGTAGATACAATCTATAATCTATAATAGCTGGACATAGTCTTTAGCAGATACAATCTTCTTCTAGTGAATATGTTAAGCTTTTCTATCTTGTTGATAAACTTTGTGAGCAAAAGAGTAAAACGAGCCATTTATAGGCTGAAGTTCACCAATACAAAATCCTCGAGATACCCACTTTGCTAACGAGTTGTAACCTAAAGGTTCCCTTGAATTAATATAATAGTTCTCCCTGTTTAATTAGTGCTGTGTTTTCATGAGTTAAACCTTTCTGTGTTTGACATCAGGAAAACCAAAATTTGAAAAATTTACGCTGCTATCTGTCTTCCTATTGGCAGGATGTTGTTTCTCAGTTATATTCTCGAATGACGAAGGCTGAAGCCAAAGTGCAAAGTTTGACTTTTCAGAAGAAGCTGATAGTCACGCAATTTGACGCATATAAGGTGATACATTTTATACCAGTTACCACTGTGATAAGGTGCAATATGGATGTATGACATATATGTGCTGAAGGCATACAGTATAATGGATATAACTCATACATCTGTTACATAGGAGTGTGTAGCAGAGACACTGAGATGGGCAGAAACAATGGCAGGAATAGACCCCACCCCCAACCAAGATCCCAGCTAAGCGATCACCACTATGTATCGAATTAAAATGGCTCATTGCTAGATCAAAAACAGTTTGTAGACTTATAATTTATTTGGAAAAGTTTTCAATCTGTTGAAATTCTTTCAACGCTCACTGGTAATTGCTAAACTTCTATGTTGATTGTGCTTGAGTTAATGATTGAAATGTGTGTTTCCAGTTGATATGTGACAGTATTCAAAGTCTGTACAACAATGATGAAGAGAACTCCTGACATGAAGGTTAGTAAAACATTGTTAGTTTCAGATATACATCTAAAGAAATTTCCCAGAAACCTGAAAATTAGACAATTTTGATATTTATTGTTTCTGCTTTCAGTAACAAGTCTTTCAAATGCGAGCCCAAGTCTGACTCTGCCAAAGTCCCAATCTATGTTTTCAAAAATCTTCCGCCGTCCCGCAGCAGCGGGGCAGCATCAACTCTTCTCTAAATCGTGTCTGATATTTATAAAATTTACTAGTTGTGTTAGTAAACAACTTTTTTCATCATTTCTTTTGGCTACTGACAGAGTCACAATGTTTATGGTATTGTTGTAAAAGCAGAATATTGACATTAAGGAACATTATGTTACATTTGTTCAAACATACAAACCTGTAGCTTCTCAAAAACACTAGAAATTTATTTTTATTTACAATTAACTTTTACAAGATGATGTGACCTGTGAAATTTAATGCCATTTACTTATGTACTTCATAGCAGCCAAAGTAAAATTTAAAATGTTGATATGGTCAACACAGTTTGAATTAAGTGACTAAAATATATGTTACACTCCATTTTAAACTAACAATGTTTAATTTCAGGATAAATAGGTTAAATAATCAGATCTGAAAACTGCAGCTTCTTACAAATTCTGGACCAATTTTATTACTTCAATAATTTTGATGATGTAATCTACAAGCTGAGAAATAAATTGTGTAGCACCTTATGGTAAAATATATTTTGTAATAGAGAAATGTTTGGATTAAATGAATTTAAAAATGTAGCACCAACAGAATTACTAAATTAACAACAGTTTCTAAATACATAAAGTCATAGGGAAGGGCTTTACACCCTCCCTACCTTATTCTAGAATTACTACTCACAATCTCAGGTTATGGTGAAATAATTAAAAAAACAGCATAAACCCTATAGCTAAACTCCTTCAAATTTATATGTACAAAAATCACCATCACTGCCTTGGAAATCTCGGATAAATTTATTTAGAGTAATCAAATATTTCATTTAACAATTAGGTTATATAAGAATCAGACTGCTGGTCTCAGCCAACCAACATTGATTGAATTCTCTGATTGGCCACTAATTATCTAATCAGGGACAGTTTTAAAAAATCAGCCAAATAACACTGTTGTTAGATATGAGTCTATGAAAAGCAGACTTCTCCAAGCTGAACCCCAAACTCTTTGTGGGTGGTCCAGATGTCACCAGGAGCAATGTCAATAATAGGCAAGTGGGTGGCGGTCTTGGTGTCAATCTCAATCACTGTCTGAGCTTCTGATGATTTGGCATACTACAAAATGGCAGACGGCAAACTCAAAACTCTAAACTCGTACAGCACTCAAAGTGGCTTTTGGGTTGAACTCGTAAACATTTATTACAAGCCTCAAAAGCAAGCTCCACAGTAAATTAATAGAACAAAAGATGCAACTATCGCAATCATGTGCATATGCAGGTCATATTTACACTATAGAAGTCAGATTTACACTATATAGATCAGGTTTACACTATATAGGTCAGATTTACATTATATAGGTCACATTTACATACCTTGCAATCATCCTGCAGCACTGAATATTGAAACCTGCTATCTGTCGCTGTGTATTCTTTATCACCAGCTGTATATAAAATGACTGACTTATTCTTCCTACCGTATGCGGCTTCTACCGCCACTGAGTTTATACATCTACAATCGACAAAAGGAATAGTCATACCAACAACTCGCTCAGCTTAAAAAAGCCTGTGATTGTTCAGATTATCAAGTGACTTGCAACATAGTAGAGGACTAGTATCTGGTGATTGGCAACTAGCAACTGGTGACTAGCAACTAGTGACTATTTGATAAGCTGCTAGCAGTGACTATTACCTGTAAGTCAGGGTTTGCTCTCTCAGAATGAATTCGAAGGAAGTTGAGTTGGGAAGACTCTGCCTGATACTCAAACTACAATCCATACAGGAAACCAACATGTTACTATAGCAACACTTATCAACATCCATACAGGAAACCAACATGTTACTATAGCAACACTTATCAACATCCATACAGTAAACAAATATGTTACTATAGCGACAATTCTCAACATAAAACTTTTGAATATTCTCAAGTATTACTGAGAAAGTCATCGTTGATGCAAGATAAACACTCACAATTGTTGTTCCCATGTGTTTAGCAACGAATGGCTGATTATCTAGCTGCTGGGTGACGTATGATTTGGTGGCAAACTCAGAGGTCTTGGCATTAATACAAGTGCTCTTCATTTCCTTGCGACAGTAAGCCTGGATAGCATTAGCTATGGAGCCACCATCTGGATCCACCTGACAACAAACAATAGAGAATACAACTTCTCTTTTTCACACTAACACAATACAAACATCACATAAAACTTCTAAAACCTGTTCAGCTGTTAAATATACAGAATTATATAATACAGGCAACTCATGGAAAAACTCTTATTCTTAAACATTAAATATCTGTGGAAACTTCACATGACATGATATTGACACCTCAGGAGTAGTAATTGTAGAATGTAAAACATGTTCACAGAATTTCAGTCATTAGACTTGGATGCAGATTTCTTCTGAGCAGAGAAAATAGAAACATATCAGCATCTTATCTCACCCAATAAGTTCCACTCTTGAACTCTGGGTTTTCAGTGAAGAGTTCTCTACAGTCTCTAACAGGGCTGTCTTTGGACCCGTCCCTTACTTTTGTTTCTAGAGAAATAAGGTGGAAGTAGTTATGTAAGCTAACAGCAATAAAATCAACATTATATAATATGTCAGAATGTAGAAACATTTAACTGAAGAAACGAACTAAATACGTGACTCATCAAACAAGAATGTCAATCATCAATGCTAGGAGGAGAAATACATTATAACAGCTGTCTATATTTTTATTACAATAGTTTCTAACAGTTAATTACAAAATTGTTTGTCTGCAAAAACATACACACAATTTGAAACGAGTCTTTCGTTTGAGTTCCAAAACACTATTTAAAAGAGCTTTTTCGCTACAAAGCAGGCAACATCAAAGCACATCATGGCCATTACTCACTGAGGTACATATTATAGAGCTCATTGTTGGCGCCTGCATCATCTGCTTGTACACCTTTACCGTTGGACATCATTGCACTCATCATCATAGGGGGCGCACCTAACATAACCCATGGTAGAATAAAATAAAGCTTCAATCACAGGCTATGGATGAAATTCCCAAAATATTACCAATAAACAGTTGAAAGAAAATAAAAAAGATACAAGTAATGGACAATAACTTGGTTTTGCTAATAACTAACCAAATATTGGGGCTTCACCAGGTGGTCCAGGAGGTCCAGGACTGCCAGGACTACCCATTTCCCCAACTCTCCTTTGCTCACCCTAGAACTATTGGTTTATTACCACTAAACCAACAAGATGAATAACAATAACCTGTTAACAGTGTAAGTGTTTACCTTAGCACCATCAGGTCCAGGTGGCCCCATAGCACCAGAAGAACCAGTTATTCCTTCTTTGCCGTCAGCACCCCGTAGCCCGGGGGGTCCAGCAATGCCAACTGATCCAACATCTCCCCTTTCACCATCAACACCAGGAGCTCCGAGGAATCCCTGAGGTCCCTGGAAACCAGTGGGTCTTACAACAGCAGATGATATTCATATTATCATGAGTTAGGAATTGCCTTACCTTCTTACCAAGTAGGATAACTCTTAGAGTCAAGATTCTGTTGATGGCCAATAACTAAGGACAAAGATTGGTTCAACTTAATTCATACCTTTAGGTCCTTGTTCGCCGGGAATTCCCGGAAGCTCCCTGGGGTCCCTGAGGACCAGTTGGCCCAGACAATCCAGTTGGTCCAGAAGCACCCTCTGGCCCAGCTGGCCCCTATAGTAATGAATATATTTAGGAGACACAACTTAGCTGTGAGATATTAGTGAATTATATTTTCTGTAATATTATTGTATTGTATAACATATTATATTATGGTGTATTATACTGCACTGTTATGTAATATATTACATCATGTGATGTCACTGAAGCAACTTTAGTATTAACATAAATAAACTAAAACAAATAAACAACTACAGGATTGACTAGTGGAAAACCAGAGAACTGAAATAAATAGAAAACTGAATAAAGAATGTTCTTGCCTTATCACCCTTGTCTCCTTGAGCACCTTCAGGTCCCTGGTTACCGGAGATTCCCACTGGACCCATGGAGCCAGGAGGTCCTTGATCACCCTGCTCCCCAGGTCTACCATCAGCACCCGGTACTCCAGGTAAACCGTCTCTGAAAAAATTGATAACAAATTATAAAAACTAAATCAAATAAAAAGTTCCAAGAAGCTGAATAGAGTAAAGCACAAAAAATACCTTCCATCAGATCCGGGTTCTCCAGTGACCCCCCTTGAGCCGGTTGGACCAGGCATATTAGTTCGTGCAGTTTCTCCTGTCTTTCCATTTCTGCCATCCAGACCAGGTTCTCCAGCTTGTTCGACAGGTCCTATGAACCAAGCAGCACCAGTACGCATTACAAGTGGTCATTTATTAATTCTGGAACACCACAATTCTCAACATTTCTGGTATATTTCTTTGTTTCCTTGTTTTTACTCAGACAATGCATCATGTGGCAAACAGTATGGTAAAAATAATCCATGAAAACCAGTCAGAGTAACTATCATACATAGTAATCCTGTCAGTTGAAGTAACAAGCACTGCTGGGATTCAATATGATTACTTAGCCTACTCCCTGCCTTAGTGCAGACTAGCTGTGAGGAGAACCCCAGCATATAGCATATCTGTGAGGGAAACCCCAGCATATAGAATATCTGTGAGGGAAACCCCGGCATATAGCATAGGTGTGAGGGGAATTCCAGCATATATAATAGCTGTGAGGGAAACCCCAGCATATAGCATAGCTGTGAGGGAAACCCCGGCATATAGCATAGGTGTGAGGGGAATTCCAGCATATATAATAGCTGTGAGGGAAACCCCAGCATATTATAGAATACCTAAAAAGAACAGAAATACACAAGCAAGGGTGAGTAACTCCTCATTCTTACCTGCAGGACCTTGATCTCCTTGTTTACCCTGATATCCGATCTGAACAGGTCCAGGTACTCCGTCTCTACCTGTAAGCACCCATTGATAGCATCACAACAAGTGCAACTAGTTTTCAACTTGATTTCTATGTTGCTATAATAAACAGTGTGACTGGTCACTATAGAATAGCCTACTAGAAATCTGCTCGCTAAATAAAGGTCAAATTATAAGAGAGAATGGAGACGGCATGACAGCATGATGCAAGGTAGTTATAAGTTTGTAGTAAGTTTAGTCTGTCTACACCCCTATGTAGTTTAGTCTGTCTACACCCCTGTGTAGTCTAGTCTGTCTACACCCCTATGTAGTTTAGTCTGTTTACACCCCTGCGTAGTTTAGTTTGTCTACACCCCTGTGTAGACCATAATAAAATAATCCAAAGCTCTCTGAAAAAACAAAAATGCTTCGAGACAGAGTTTCCCCTTTTCCACATAACAAACATAAAATAATGAAAACGAAAAAGATCCCAACTTAACTTGACAGATTGAACTCAATTAAGCGTAAACATCACCTGGTTCTCCAAAAAGTCCGGTATCTCCTGAGAAACAAGGTGGTCTCCTTTCTCCTGCATCTCCAGGATTGCCGGATATACCAGGCAGGCCATCAACATCGGGTGAACCCTTCCTCTCCATCAGTTCTGTAAGATCCCGGGTGTCTTTTGGGACCCATTATCCCTTTCTGTTCACTGCAAAACAAGATTAACACATAATACAAGTAGGCATGGCCCTGCAGAACAGAACAGATTAGCCAATCACATCACTATTCTGATACTGTCAAACCAATCACATCGCTGCACTGGTATTGTGAAGCCAATATTCTCATTACAATACTCAGGCAATAATAAACAGCAAAATATGAAATTAAACAATTTATTTTAAATTTATTACCGAATTAAAGTTTACTTCTAGTAAAAACATGGTGGAGAATACATCTAGACCTTGAACAATAAAAGTATGAGCTCCATAATAAACCAGGGTTGTTGGGGTCAATTACATGTGAATGCAATTAATTACAATTACATGAGAATTTGTCAATTACAATTATAATTACAGTTGAAATAAATGTAATTAATTACACTACAAAACTACATTGTAAAGCAATTAATTACAATTACAATTACTTTTGTTCTCACAAGGGACAAATGAAAGTTATGCAATTTCACTTCTAGGGTCCACCTAGCAGGGGCAATTTTGACAGGGGGGAACCTCCTTTGTTCTCAACACTGATACTATACTACATTGACTTAACCTGAACTTGTTATTTAACAGTAGGCATGTTAAAAAAGAATGAATTTCTTAAGATTTAAAAGTTTGAAGTAATTGAGATGTAATTGTAAAAATCAATTACATTAGATATGTAATTAATTACAATTAAATGTTTATACATCAATTACAAATTACATTCAATTACTTGAAAAAATGTAATTAAATACAACAAATTACAATTACAAATTACAATCACCCCAACCCTGTAATGAACTGTGAAACACCTAGGCGTGGCTAACTGATAATACAGGGCAAGGAACTCAAGCGATATTTCCAAATAATTCAGAGGAGACGACTTCCACACAAGCAGTGAGCCCCACAAAGATACTATTCACCAACCTCGGTTCTTGCAGGCCAGGATAACCAGGAGCACCGACTGGTCTGAGGAATCTCTTGAGCCCAGTCGACCGGCTCTCTCCCATTGGACATTGAGGTCCGGGTCTTCCAGCATCTCCTACAGCACAGGGCAATCCCGTTTCCCCTCTTCTCTTCTGAAGCCCTGCAGAACAGAACAGAGTAGCCAATAGCATCCCTACTCTGATATTGTAAAGCTAATCACATCGCTGCACTGATATTGTTAAGCCAATCAAATCCCTGCTCTGATATTGTTAAGCCAATCACATAGCTGCTCTAATATTATCAATCTTCTTATTACAAGATTCAGGCAATAATAAACTGTACAATGCGAAACAATAATTTATTTTAAACTCATTACTGAAATAAAGTTTACTTCTAGTAAAAACATGGTGGAGAATACATAGACATTGAACAATAAAAGTATGGGTTTCAGAATAGTTTGTGAAATACTTGCTATGATAGAGACATGTATGCAGTATCTAACCTGGTTGGATGCACACTCAGAGTCACTTTTACACGTCAGTGTGCACACCTCGTTAACACAGATCTGATTGGGTAGACATTCTTGATGAGTCTTACACATGAGTAGAGCGAGTCCATCTGATGGAACTATACTTTGTACAGTGAACTGTAAACACATTGTAGAAGGATATCATATACCAGTATCAAAACACAGTCTGGGTCTCAGTTGGTAGCTTCACTATATATCTGATCGATATTTACCTATCTGTTTGTCTGTCCAGTCAGTCAGCCAGTCAGTCAGTCAGTCAGTCAGTCAGTCAGTCAGTCAGTCAGTCAGTCAGTCAGTCAGTCAGTCAGTTTGTCAGTCAGTCAGTCGGTCAGTTTGTCAGTCAGTCAGTCAGTCAGTTCATCTGTCACTCTGCTTATATATGGTAACGGTATAACTTATACTAAGCAATACCTATACCTCTGATCCAAGTTGTCTCCACTCTCTTCCAACACTGCTGCAAGCTGACCACTCGTAGTGTAGGAGACATATGAGTCATTACTCAAGTCACTAGCAGGATATATAGACACCACTTTGGTTGTGGCTACGAGAGATGTAGAATAACTTGTTAAGCAACTAACAGTGAAAGTTATTATGACTAGCAAACTGTTACTGTAACTAAACTAACAGAGTAACTATACTAACAGATTAATTATACTAACAGAGTAACTATACTAACAGAGTAACTGTACTAACAGAGTAACTATACTAACAGAGTAACTATACTAACAGAGTAACTATTCTAACAGAGTAATTATACTAACAGAGTAACTATACTAACAGAGTAACTGTACTAACAGAGTAACTATACTAGCAGAGCAACTGTACTAGCAGAGTAACTATACTAACAGAGTAACTATACTAACAGAGTAACTATACTAACAAAGTAACTATACTAACAGAGGAACTATACTAACAGAGTAACTGTACTAACAGAGTAACCGTACTAACAGAGTAACTGTACTAACAGAGTAACTATACTAACAGAGTAACTATACTAACTGAGTAATTATACTAACAGAGTAACTATACTAACAGAGTAACTATACTAACAGAGTAACTGTACTAACAGAGTAACTATACTAACAGAGTAACTGTACTAACAGAGTAATTATACTAACAGAGTAACTGTACTAACTGAGTAATTATACTAACAGAGTAACTATACTAACAGAGTAATTATACTAACAGAGTAACTGTACTAACAGAGTAACTAAACTAACAGAGTAATTGTACTAACAGAGTAACTGTACTAACAGAGTAACTATACTAACAGAGTAACTGTACTAACAGAGTAACTGTACTAACAGAGTAACTATACTAACAGAGTAACTATACTAACAGAGTAACTGTACTAACTGAGTAATTATACTAACAGAGTAACTATACTAACAGAGTAACTATACTAACAGAGTAACTGTACTAACAGAGTAACTATACTAACAGAGTAACTGTACTAACAGAGTAATTATACTAACAGAGTAACTGTACTAACTGAGTAATTATACTAACAGAGTAACTATACTAACAGAGTAATTATACTAACAGAGTAACTATACTAACAGAGTAACTGTACTAACAGAGTAACTATACTAACAGAGTAACTGTACTAACAGAGTAACTATACTAACAGAGTAACTATACTAACAGAGTAACTATATTAACAGAGTAACTTACCATCATTCTGTAGGTCCAGCCGATCATCAAAGAGTCTGTCCTGCTCAGCATCAGAAAGATCTGGATTGTTGAGAGGATAAAGCTGATAGCATATGTTGGATATGCATTCAGTAAACTCAGATCCACATTGTTCATCTTCAGTACAGTCTATTAATAGAAACAAAACTCTATAAATAGCGAACTAGTCACTAAATAACCTCACATATCTCACATACACAACATATCTCTACTTCTTTGCTATTTTTGATAATTGACTCACAGTATAAGTGAAATCAGTTAGTCATGACTCACAGCATAAGTTACAGCAGATACTTGGACTCGCAGTATAAATTATAGTAGGTAGTCACAACTCATAGTATGAAAGTCATCAATAACTCGCAGTGTAGGTCATAGCGACTACTCACCTGACAGCCCTCTTTACAGACACCATGGTGACAGATCTGTCCATCACTAGGACAGGCTGTGTTGTCAGTACACGGATAGAAGCACCTGCAAAAAATGCTGATAATCACACCAAGTGTGATACCTCGTTTCTACTGAAAAATCGCAAACCAAAATATGTAGAAAATAAAGCAAATTCAGCTTTAAGTTTACACTCTGTTATGTAAATACATAATAAAAATCATTCAAAAATCCTGGCCAGCACAGATATAAGTACAACAGAAAGCAACACTTTTAAACTCTAATAGAGTTTAGAACAAAGATTTCGCATTCAAACCTGAAGAACGTTCTACTAGTTCTGAGTGATAAAGATCCCAGACAACTGTCCTGTCATCTGGTGAGGCCTGCTGATAACATCTTTTCTCCAAACAGATCTGCAGCTTCCCACAGTCTCTGTCAAGGTCACATACCCCAACACAGGCACCACACTCGCAGGTGAAGCCACACGCACAGTTCTCAGGGTCTGAAGAGTTCAACATAAACTATAAACTATACGGATGATTATCCAGTGCAGTTGCGTCAGAGTTGAGATGTGCTGGAGGGTAGTTGTTGAATACTAGCAGTATAAACTAGTAATATAACTTGGTGATTTAAACTAGTAATATAACTTGGTAACATAAACTAGTAATATAACTTGGTAATATAAACTTGTAATATAACTTGGTGATATAAACTAGTAATATAACTTGGTAACATAAACTAGTAATATAACTTGGTAACATAAACTAGTAATATAACTTGATAACATAAACTAGTAATATAACTTGGTAACATAACCTGGTAATATAACTTAGTAACATAAACTGGTAATATAATTTGGTAACATAAACTAGTAATATAACTTGGTAACATAACCTGGTAATATAACTTGGTAATATAAACTAGTAATAATAACAATAATAATTCAACTTTTAAAGACTAGAACTAGAAGTAGATAATCATAATTCTTAAACTTAATAAATAAGGTTGGTACTGATGGTGATAGATTAGTGAGTACTACTATTACTATCACAGCATTACTAATTACTATTAGTATTATTACTAGTATTGTAGTGAGGACGTAATACGCGCGTCCCTCGTATTCCTTCAGCCTATCCGTGTGCATCACGTGATAACCCTCAGCTAGTAGTAGTTTTGCAGTAGAGAGAGCGTGTTAACTAAGCGAAGATGTAATCTCTAATCTGTGTACGTGCTGTATCTTTTATATAATTAGTAGTAAATAAACTTTGGAAACTCTTACTTAAATACTTTATTGGTGTAGATAAATAGACATAATTACAAGCTAGGAACCCACGCATAGTAGTTACACAAATTACTACAGTGGTGGCAGCGGTGGGATTTCTAGCTACTGTATGAGAACAATGAGAAGTATTAGAACATCATGGACGAGGGAGTAACTTCAATGGAAGGAGGTGAGCAGAACATTATTATAGGCCCTCTCGGAGCTGGAGAGGAGGTATATAGGAACACATTAGAGGTTCCCGTGTTCACAGGCCGCGAGGATATTGAACAATTCGTTCAAGAGTTCCATGAAGCTGCAGCCATTACAAGATGGCCGCCAAGAGTAACTCTTACAAAACTGCGGATGGCACTGACGGAAGAAGCCAAGCCGTACGGGTGGAAGCCTAGCGTAAACGGGATCATTGCTACACTACGGGCCCGTTTTGGCATGCCCGTTGCCGTCGCCAAGTCCAGGCTGCGAGGATTACTCCGCAAGACATGTACACCGCTTTCTGACCACGCCACTCTGGTGCAGAGACTGGCACGGACCGCGTATAGCGATCTGCCAGAAACACACAGACGGCACTACACATTCGAAGCCTTTGTACAGTCCCTCAACTCTTTGGACTTCCACCACCAGTTACAAGCCAAGGGAGTGACCACAATCGAGGCTGCAATCCAGGAGAACAAGGCCTACGCTGGAGCCGAGCGACTCTATAAGACGGAAGAGGCCACTCCCCAGACCTCTAGGGAACCAGACCATCCGGTCCGCATAGCTGCCGCGACCACTAAACCCCCCATAGAGATGGAGATAAGCCGCTTGATGACTAGACTGGGACAATTGGTTGCGACGATAACATACAACCACTCAAGGAAGAGTAAGAGGACGGCAACAAAACCCCCCAGACCTACGATGCGACGCTGGGAAAGCGGCAACCAGGGGCACCGCCACCCGAGCGGCCCACAATTCAAACGGCAGCAGAAGCCACAACCTCCCCGGAGACCCCCAGAGCTCCGCGGGCCCACACCGAGAGGAAAACGGGGTGGATGTCGCCAGGAGCCCGTACGGGCCCAGCAGCACACCCCCCGTCAATGGCAAACACCTCGCCGAACCAGCCAACCGGGTCGACCACGAGACCCCTTCTCTCTGCCTCTCACCAACCGCTTCGGTCCGTTACCAGTAATGGAACAGACCAGCGAGGCCCCTCAGGGCATCGGGGAGGATCAAAACACCTCCCCGCAAGGAAACTCTCACCGGCCCCGCAAACCGCGGAACAAACGGGCACAGCCCCGTTCGGCCGAGACCGAGCACGCTGGGGGAGTACGGGTACAACCACACGGAGGCAGCTACTTCTTACCAGGGAAGGTGGCCGGTAAAGCTGTCACCTTCCTGTTAGACTCCGGGTGTACCACTAATCTCCTCAGCCGTCGGGTCTTCGACACCCTCCCTCTCAAGGAGAGGGGAGCCTTAGCTCCCTATACCGGGGAACCGGGCACCCTAGCTGACGGGTCACGGATTCCTTTCTACGGTATCATAGAATTGGCTGGGCGCGTCCGCGACCAGGCCATTCAGGAAACCTTCGTCATCAGCCCACTGGAGGAAGATGCCATACTGGGGATGTCGTTCTTGAAGAGACACGGGTGCCATATTGACTTTAGCAAGTCAGCCATGCTAATGGGCGGCAAAGAGCTCACCTGTGTCGACAAGTTCGGTCGTCCTCTAGCGGGAGGTGTGCAGGTAGTACGTAACTGTACTATACCCGGCTGCTCCCGGGCTACCGTTCACTGCAGAGTGAACAATAGCCAACTCTCGGGGTTGGGGGTTGTCGAAGGTGCGCACACTAGAATCCAACTCGCCAGCAGCCTTAACCGGCTGACTGACCGAGGAGAGATCTTGGTGAAGTGTGTCAACCCCTTCTCCGAAGCGGTACAATTACCGTCAGGATCCATGCTGGGTCGCTTCCACTCCATCCAGGAGGAGGATATAGGGCCGTCGCTGGGAGCTGCGACGGAAGGTCCCCAACAGAGCCCGTCAGTTAGGCGGGGGACCGTCCCAAAACACGTCAAAGAGCTATACCAGGCAGCGTGTGGCGGCTGCACGGGCAACGTGGAACGCCAGACTATGGCTCAGTTGCTACGTGATTATAGCGACGTGTTCAGCAGTGGGGACCATGACGTCGGCCTGACCACGGCCGTCCGTCATGAGATACCGCTGGCTGCAGGGACTACCCCTATTAGGCAGCCCACTAGGAGGCTGGGACCCGAGAAGGAAAAGGAGGTCAGCCAACAAGTCCGGAATCTTTTGGACCGCGGCCTCATCGAGCCAGCACATAGTGCGTGGAGTTCACCGGTCGTTCTGGTCCGAAAGAAAGACGGCAGTTGGCGGTTCTGTGTGGATTATCGCAAGCTCAATAGCGTGACCATACAGGACGCCTACCCCTTACCCAGGATCGACGAATCTCTGGACGCCTTAGCCGGCAGCAAGTACTTCAGTACGCTAGACTTGTTGAGCGGCTATTGGCAGGTCCCCCTCAGCCCAGACGCCCAGGAGAAGGCGGCGTTCATCACGCGGGACGGCTTATGGAAGTGGAAAGTCCTCCCCTTCGGACTGACTTCCGCCCCCGCCACGTTCCAGCGGCTCATGGAACAGGTCCTCAGTGGACTCCACTGGAAGACACTGCTAGTATACCTCGACGACGTCATCGTGATCTCCCCAGACTTTCAGACACACGTCAGCCGTCTGCGGGAGGTCTTCGATCGACTCCGAGGCGCCAATCTGAAGCTCAAACCCTCCAAGTGCGCTCTCTTGCAGCCAGAGGTGAAGTACCTGGGGCACATCGTCGGCCGTCACGGTGTGGCGACGGATCCCGAAAAGGTACGAGCTATAGAAGATTGGGTAACCCCCCAGGATTTGACCGGGCTACGGGCTTTCCTGGGGCTGGTAGGGTATTACAGGCAATACATACCAGACTTTGCGGGGGTAGCGCAGCCATTAAACCGGCTCACCGCAAAGGGAGTGACCTGGCAGTGGACTCCCGTCGAACAGAGAGCGTTCGACTGCCTCAAGGGCCGCCTGCTGGAGGCCCCTATCCTGGCCTATCCAGACCCTGCCCTGGAGTACATCCTCGATACTGACGCCAGTGACCAAAATGTCGGCGCTGTGCTGTCCCAGGTGCAGGAGGGCCGCGAAGTAGTCGTGGCCTACTACAGTAAGTCTCTCTCGCCCACTGAACGAAATTACTGCACTACCCGAAAGGAATTACTGGCAGTAATCAAGTCAGTGAAGCATTTCAGACCTTATCTATACGGCAGGAAGTTCCGCTTGCGGACCGACCACGCCTCCTTGATTTGGTTATGTAAGAGAGCAGAACCGTCCAGCCAAGTCGCCCGATGGCTCGAGGTCCTGGCCGAGTTCTCTTACCGGATCGAGCACCGACCCGGTAAGAAACACGGCAATGCTGATGGACTGAGCCGGCGACCGGACGAGGGGTGTAAACAGTGCCTCAACATCGAGAAGAGGGACGGAGGTCCCCCAAAATCCGAGTTGAGAGCACTGAACCACTCTGAAACGGAGTATGACTGGGACCAGGGTCAACTCCTACAGAAGGCCGCTACGCCCCCGGAGGCTATCCAACGCCTCCGTGCCAATCCTGTCTTGGCTGATAACGTTAGGGAGCTACGAAGACTCCAGGAGGACCTCCCTGGAGTGGTAGCCGACGTATATCGTGCCAAAAAGGAGGGGCGACGACCCAGTGAAGAACAACTGCGGCAGGGATGCACCGAGTTACGGTCGTACTGCCAACGTTGGGACTCCCTGCGGATCGGGCCAGATGGTCTGCTGACCATCACAGTGGCTGCTCACAACAACCAGTACGGCAGGAAGAGGGTGATCTGCCCAGCCGCCATCGACAAGAGTTAGTATGGGACACCCACAAGCAAGCCCACGCCGGGGTGAGCAGGGTGCTCTCCAAGTTACAACTCCGGTGGTACTAGCCCGGCATGGAGCGTGAGGTGCGGCGTAGAGTCAAACAATGCGAAATCTGCCAGGCCAGCAAGCATGGCCGTCTCCCTGGTGAAGCGGGACGGCGTAGGCTATATGCTGGGAGGCCATGGCAGGTGGTAGCTATCGACCTAGTCGGACCCATGCCCGTCACCCCCAGAGGAAACAGTTGGATCCTAGTATTAACCGACCACTTTACACGGTGGGCGGACGCCCTGGCTATTCCAGATGCGTCCGCCCCCACGGTGGCCAGGGTGCTGGACCAAAATGTATTCTGCTATCTTGGACTACCTGAGCAAATACATTCGGACCAGGGGGCTCAATTCCAGTCCCAACTGTTGAGCGACCTCTGCCGCCTCTGGGGAGTAAACCAAAGCAGGACCACCCCGTACCATCCTCAGGGCAACGGGGTGGTGGAACGCAACAACCGCATGTTGGGCGATGCACTGCGCAGTCTGCTCCTCGGCCGGGGTCAGGAGGAGTGGGATACGGTACTGCCGCAAGTCATGCGGGCCTACCGTAGTACACCACACACCAGTACGGGGGAAACCCCTAACCTCCTGATGCTCGGTCAAGAGACGCGAGTGCCTGACCACCTCACATACCACATCCCAGAGCAGGACTATACCATCCACGAGTATGCCAGTAAATTGGTAGAGGACCTGAGGGCCGCACACGAAATACTGCGGGCGAAGCAGTGGCAGGTACGGCGAGAGGACTCTCAGGAACCACCCCTCTATCAAACTGGGGACTGGGTGTGGATGGTCAACTACCGTAGGCGTCGAGGACAAGCGGCTAAGCTCCAGCCTAAGTTTGTGGGACCCTACGTAGTAGTTGAGGCTATGCCCAATCATACGTACAAGTTGGAGCGATCTGGACAGGTCTCTGTCCAGAACGAAGTCCGCTTGAAACCGTATTGGGCTAGCCCAGGAGCAGCAGGAGCAGCCCCCCCGTTGTTGGAGCCCAGGAGGCAGACAGTAACGCGTGGGCGGCAACGGCATGGACCAGAATATGAAGTGGTTGTGCCGCGGAGAGAGGACTTGGTGAGGCAGGAGACGCCACTCCCACCAACGGAAGTGCGCCCACCGCCCCGATTACCAAGTCTACCCCCACCACTTCCGGTTCCGCATCCGCATCCGGAAGTGCAAAACCCCCCCCGTGGGAGGGGCTCCATCTGGAGACAACAGCGGAGAGGGGAACACCACCACCAACGGCGGGCCAGAAACACCACAGGTGGAGCAAAATAGCCCACCAGTGAGTACGCCGCCCCAACCACCAGCTACAACTCCCTCTCCAGCTGATACGTCACCTCCCCTGGAACGGGGACAGCGTACTAGACAACCCCCAGCATACCTTAAAGATTTCATATGTGACCGTGTTACAAACGGCAGTTATGAAAGTCTAGCCGGGCGCCGTACGGAAGGACTGGCAACAAAGCGTGGGAGTTGTGAACACCACGGAAATCTCAACTTTTGCGAAGGCGGAGTAGTAAACAAAACTACTACGCCCGGGGCAAATAGTTCCAGCCGTGCGCAACAACCACGCTGCCCAGTCTTTTCGTACGCTGACGTTGTCAAGGGAAGACGCATTCAAACTCAATCCACGGACATCCAAGCTTGAACGCTGAGTATGATTACAAATACCGGGTTCTCAGGTAAGCTTGCTCTGAGCTAACATTTCCACTCATGGAAACCAGTCTACCATCAGTCAGTTCTGATTTAATCGCCTTGATTGAATCACAACTACTGGGGACTGAGTCCTACGTGAAAGGCGACGAGAACATAAAGATGGCCGACGATCTACTAGATCTGGAGCTTGACACTATGTCTCTCTGTCAGTCTACACGACACGACTCAGTCCCTCGAGTGCTATCTGAAAAGATGTATGACTCCCAGACTAGTAACAGTCGGTTGTCATCAGAATTATGGTGTAAAGATCATACTCGATCTAACAGTAATTCTGCTCTTTTAGATACCGCTCTCTCTCCTCTCTCTGGTGACATGCCGTCACTAGAAATGGCTTGGAACGAGGAACCCGTTCCCACTACTCTTCCGGAGGCACTCTTACAGCAGTCATGCTGGGTTACACCAGATACAGAAACACTGATACGAGAGCACAAGGGAGACGACAAATGCACCACCTGCCGTTTATGCCAGCTTCACTTCACTACTCCACGAAGACTTCGAGTTCATATTCCCCAACATTATTTCACCACCTTTTGTCCCTGTGGTGAATATAGTTACCACAGGGACTACATCCTCCGTCACCAGCGAACTATGGGATGCCATGTTGGACACCTGTTCGAAGTCGACGAACCCTCCTTTCCACAATTCCTTAATCTCATCCGACCGTTCATATCAGACCCAGCTCGATATGAACGGCTGCGTCAGGAATTCCCCGCACCCAGGACCATCACACAGGGACCCTGCCCTAAACCACCCGGATATAGGAAACCACGCGTATCCCGTCCCTCACCCCCCGCACGCACAGTGCCCCGCCCCGACTCCATACCAAGAGTCGTGTTACGACGCATTGATATACCACAGCGATGGCGTCCCTCCCCCCCTGTCTCCCCAAGGCCTTCTCGTAAACGGCGTTGGCCATCTTCATCCCCCAACCGACACTCTGCCCCTGCCCGGAATCTAGGCGAGGCAGAAGAGCGGATACGAGAATTAGAGAAAGAGGTGCAAAGACTGACACCGAGAATCTCCGCCGCTGCATCAGAACTCCGGGCTCTCTCTGCCTCTGTAGCCCGAATGAAAGGAAGTGCTTGAAGATGATGTCCCTCCTCTCCCTATCCGTGATGGTACAGCAGGTGGTGCCCCATTCCAGACCCTTCTCACGCCGGTGCTCACAAACAATTACTCAGTGTAACAGTGTATAGTAACCTACCAGTATACAGCTCTACCTCTATAAACTATTCCTTTATAAGTGCCTCCCGCCGGTGCCATTGTGTATTTACTGTTATATTTTTTTATATGTATATGTTTTCTTATTACTGTACATAGCCAGGTTTTTCTTTTATGTGCCACACGCTCTCGGTTTTTTTTAGTTTTATAACATTTTATGTTCGAATTTATTGTATCTGTGTTATCAGAAAGTAGGGCTTTCTGCTGGGGGGGCGGTGTAGTGAGGACGTAATACGCGCGTCCCCCGTATTCCTTCAGCCTATCCGTGTGCATCACGTGATAACCCTCAGCTAGTAGTAGTTTTGCAGTAGAGAGAGCGTGTTAACTAAGTGAAGATGTAATCTCTAATCTGTGTACGTGCTGTATCTTTTATATAATTAGTAGTAAATAAACTTTGGAAACTCTTACTTAAATACTTTATTGGTGTAGATAAATAGACATAATTACAAGCTAGGAACCCACGCATAGTAGTTACACAAATTACTACAGTATTAGTATCAATTGGTGCTCAAGAAGTGATGAACTCTAACTCTAAGACTAAGTTTATCATAATGATAATCATTATGATTATCATAGGGTCAGTTATTGACTTGAAGTGAATCACTATCAGAATGTCATAACCAATACCAATATCAATATGAATATCAACTGGATAAGTGATAACTGTTCAATTTAAAGTGAAAATCAATATGATAAAACTAAGTTTACTCACTAACTCTAACTCTTACTCTAAGAGTAAGTTGTAAACTAAAAGTAAAACTCAAACTGTAGTAAGTCTCAGCTCTTACTTTTTTGTTTTTAGTTAAGACTAGTCTTAACTAAAAACTAAAAAGTAAAAAGGCAAAACGAAATGATTATGATAATGATAGCTATCATCATTGCCACATAATATTTCAATTCTACATACGCTATAAATATATTAATATATATATATTATGATATTATGTTTATGGCTATTGCATAGTATCCTAATAACATACAACACTATTTTTCCATTTCAGTACTAGTAGTGATTTGCAAACTCAGTAGGATATATAATAATAATAATGATATTATATTGTATTAACCACACTGTGCAAACTGAAACTTTTAAAAGCAAAGTACTGCGAATCGCCTAATTTTTTAAGACTGTGATCTGTCACCATATATATATATATATACATATATCTGCTAAACTCGATCGTCAGTCTTATCGTATCAACCCGCAGAGTAATAATTTAGGGTTCTTTTTGTTGCATTCAACTTGAAATAGCACAAAGTTGGTAGCCACTAGGTTCAGTGGTTTATTGCATCTCTTTAACGCTGCACTCACTGACTCCAAACTTGGTACAACTTCTAGCGATTCTTTAAGATCAAAGCGACGCGGTTGCTTTTCTAATTGTATGTGTGTATTGGCTCTTGCATCATCTTTATCATTTTCTGTATGCTTCAAGTATTTCTGAATATTATTATTATTGTAGTACCAGTGCCAGTGTGTATTATACTATGCGTCAATCTTGATGTAGTAAGTTGTAGTGTTGATATAATTTTTTATTCATTATTAATATGAATAAGAATCAATCAATTATAATTATTGAATAATCAATAACTATAAGTATAAGTTTAAGTATAAGTATAACATGATATTGATATTCATATTGATTATGATCAAGATCATCATTATGATTATGAGTATCACTGATAAGCGATAAATGATACTAATAATCATTATGATTATGGGTTTATCACTTTTCATTTTTTTAAGTCATTATCATTATCTTTATGAATATGATTTATGAATTTCATTAATCATAATGAAAGGTGATGAACCTAAATAAAATGATTTAAATAAATTTAAAAATTATTATAAAATAAAAGTATAAATATTTATAATGAATATTTCATTTTGTAGTGATTATATTTATTAAAATAATTTATATTAACTCACCTTCAATTAGTTATACTCAAGTTATAGTTTTTTATATTCCTAGTGATAGTCTTAGCCCTTACGGCTTACAGTTACTGATTGGGATAGACTTTCTACAGCTACTATGTCTACTGGTACTTGGGTACTCCTAGTCATATTGATAGTCATATTGATAGTCCTCTTACCTCTTACACGCATTAGAGCATGTAGCAAGAGGCACACCTCTACAGTTGCCGATTACAGGCTAGCAAGTATTTTCAGTATGTTGCACATATACAACTCTGGTGTATTGACTAATTATTTAGCATAGACTTAAGCTCCCGGGCTGTTTTTGGAAAGAAGCTGCTGTAGTAGGCTGCTGATTTTGCAAAAATGGTTGGGGGATCGTCCCTGCTTGATGCCTTAGTAAACCTAGTATTTTAGGTTTTACTGTTCATCAGCTCATAGGAGTTGGTTAGAAATGCCTGATTTCCCTCATTAGATAGAAGTCGCAACAGTAACTTGTGCCTCAGCTTGAAGCGTCTGTCGGGGAGAGATTCTAGGTTTAGTTTGCCACGTGCCACAGTGATACTGTCTCTGCCTTTCAATTTAGCAATGAATCTGATTGCATTATTTTGCACCTGTTCTATATCTTTAATGAGGTATTGCAAACGGGGATCTCAAATTGCTGCTGCACCTTCTAGTTGTGGCCTACTCATACTCATGTCGATAATTCATTTAGTTTACTTTACTATTTTAGTTTCAATAAATACAATTATATTAATTATATTTATAATAATATTAACTATAATATTTAATTCTATACCATGATTTGATAATTATTATTGTAATCTAAAAATCAAATATGCCTATTAATATTAATTTGATAGTTATGATAATAAAAGTGTGAATTTAAATTACTTTTAGTGTTCATTCAATGATTTAAATTTTTATCATTAAAAATAAATGGTTAATTATCGTAATTGATAAGTTAAAGTTGAGATAATCATAATGGTAGACATAATGATAATCGTGAATAGTATAATTATCACCTAAAGTAAAAGGTAAACCGTTATCATGTGCATAATGACTACATAAAGTTGAATATTGTTATGATAGTAAGTTATACTTGTATAATTAAATAAAAGTAATATTATTTAATTTTACATTTCAAGCTGCAATTACAAAGTTTGACCTTTGATGGTGAAAAGCAATCATCACCATCATCATGCTGATCACTTGCAATCTATTCATATTACTAATTAATCATTAAGCATAACCGTCAGTCATCAGACTGAGTCATATATGGTTGACCTTGTGATTAACATTGGCATTTCGATTTTAGCAGAATCTTTCAAATGACAATGATTATTATTATGTGATAGTCACAAAGTTGAAATGCAATATCGTTTGTCTGAAAATTTCGTGATGTCTCATTAGAATCAGAGATGAGATGTCTGTTTGTGAAAAGTCACAGTCTTTCATTATTGAACTGTGTGGTTTATAGGAGTTTTATCACTGAACTCCCACGCATAACTAAGGCAATACTGAGCCATTAGTTTATATTATTAGTATTAAGATATCTGTATAAAACTATACTGGGTCAGTAGTTTGTATGTTTAGTATTGAGATATCTATTAGTTCCATGACGGCTGACTGTGTTTTAAGAGAAGTTTCACAATAATCGAACATGTCGGAAGTGAACTCTGGTGATGCGCCAACTGGCGAGGTCAAGATGAAATCTGAGAAAGTGTTGAAAAAAGAAGCTGCTGAAGCTGCTAAACTAGCCAAGTTTCAAGCTAAGCAGGCTAAACAGAAGGCAGAGTCTGCCACGACTACTGAGGTGTCTGTTTAGTTAGTTACAGGTTCTATATATACTAAGGTAGGTGCAGTAATGGAGAAATTGAGAAAAGCCTCTGTTATAGATTAGAAATGTAGCATGAGAAGTTGTGTTCTTGTTAGAATTTCAAGCCGCACCCCAAACCAAAATTTGATATTAAGATTAAAGAACCTAGGCTATCTCGATTTCTACACTACTGCTCTTAAATGTATATACTTGTGTTGCTTTCTATTCGTATTTATGGTTGTACTTCTACATGAAAGTGTTACTTGAATTGCATATTCGTATTGCGGCTGTATGGCTGTACTTTTACCTGGAAGTTGTCTGTATCTGCAGCTAACAATTTCTATTTTATTTTCTTCAAGTTTGATTGTTGTTATTTTTCTAGAAAAAAGTGAAAGAGAAAAAGGAAAAGGCTGTAGTAACGTATAACGTGGACACACCAGTTGGCCATAAGAAAGGTTCAGTTCAATTATTCTCTACATTTTATACTCAATTGGGCTCTTCATTCTTTTACTTACAAGTTTCAGTTGAAGCACTGATTTATCAGTGTACACTGCTCGGTAGTGAACACACAGTTATGTGTGTAAGCAGTTTAAACTGAAGTTGCGTTTCTATCTTTACTAAAAGGAGTTCAGTGTTTCCCGCCCCTCTATAGTCTTACTTAAAGTTGTTGAAATCATATTAATAAGGGAGCTCACTCTGTAATACTCAAATATAACTCGCTTAATCACTATTTGATGCCCTTTGAAAACGTAATAAATTAAGTTGACAGCATAAGTGATAATTGAAAAAGACAGCCGATGTAATTATAAACATGAATACCCCATATCTAAAGGAGTTATCATTCCCTTTGATTGTTACTCTAAAATTATTTGATTAAGCATGTACAAAGCAAAAATTTTTATGATTGGCTTTTACAATGAAATGCAACTCGGCAAAATTGAATTTCTGACTGAAAATCGTGAAGGTATAAACACTGCTTTAGACTGAAGTAATAAGACATGGTATTCCAATATCCTACATTTAGGGCTGCCCTACTCATACATTGGATAGCCTCAGATTCAAATACTCCTAACAGTCTGCTGTGTATAAGTTATATAAGTTGTAGTAGTAGTAGTGTCAGGCCACCGTCTTATTTATTCGTCCTAGTTGGTGGTTAGACTTTGGGCTATGAATAGATTATTGTATTTATACATGTGTTTATCATATTTGAACTGTATGGACCAGTAGAAGACAAGTCTCAACTTAGTATATCTAGATATCAGTGTATAGTCACCAACCTTGTGAGAGACTCCTGGTGGAAAGCATTTTTGTTAAAACAGGCTAAGGACTTATTTAGATGTGGCAGAGGAGCAATTATGACTGGATGCTCTTTCTAACGTCACCAATGGCCTTTGTCAAACAATGGCTTCGTGTTCACTACACAAACGCTCTAACCCCTAGACCACAGCTGCTCCCCATTACTTTATAGTTTTCTATTATTCTAGACACGACGTGTCTCATGCCTGATTCTTACTCCCCGTCCTATGTGGAAGCTGCCTGGTACTTTTGGTGGGAGAAGGAAGGATTCTTCAAACCTGAGTATAATCTCAAAGGTACACTTCTCATCATAGTAAAGTCTATAATGTGTGATTGGTTACTTCTAACACGTAGAGGTGTGATTTGTTACTCTGTTGTAACAGGTACTGTGATTGGTTGCTTTTTACTTTGTAACCGAGAGAGATGTGATTGGTTGCTTTGTAACAGGTAGAGATGTGCTGAAACTCACACCTGAAGAGAAGTTTATCATCCTGATCCCTCCCCCTAATGTGACCGGGACTCTTCACCTAGGACATGGCCTCACGGGGGCAGTTGAGGATGCGATAGTTCGGTGGTGAGATGTTCATTCATATAGATGAGACAACTCCGTACTTACCTAGTCACTAAACTGGTGGTGTATGTAGCTTATAGCATGTAACAGTAGACACCATTCCTCTGGTGGTGACTACATGACATTTCGGCATCTTGCCAAGTCACTTGGAGTTGTTCCACAGACAGGCTATTAACATCCCCCTGTTAATTCTTTTTTGAATGCTGAGAAAATTTGTGTTAAGTACCGGTTGGCATAAGTCATTCATCTATTATATTGATGTTGTTTCAACCACAGATATTTCTCTCAGCACCTTTCCAGAATATCTACAGGTGTCTGATATGCTTGTATTGTCAGGTGTCTGCAGGTGTCAGTTCTGTTGTATTGTCAGGCACCGGATGAATGGGAAGGTGACACTGTTTGTACCCGGATGTGACCACGCAGGAATAGCTACTCAAGTTGTCGTCGAGAAAAAACTCGCTAGAGAAGAGAATAAAACTCGACACGATTTGGGACGAGATGAGTTTGTGAGACGAGTGTGGGACTGGAAGAACCAGTAAGGGAATATTTTATCTTGAAAATGCATTTCATAGCGACTTAGTATTCGGGTTTGAGTTTTTATTTTATCTTATTGGTGTGCAGTTGTTATAGTTTGATATAAGATGATATATAATATATATATGATAATATGATAAAATTAATATATATAATTGAATATACAAAAAGTTAAATATAGGTTTACTTCATCACACTCTCTCATTGGTCTCATTATTTAAGTTGCTAATATAACTAAGTTTTGCAGCACAATGATTGGTCAGTGTTATTATATAATTTCTATGGAAAAGGAAACAGAACCTACCATCAGTTGAGGAAAGTGGGCGGGTCTTATGACTGGGACAGAACTACGTTCACTATGGATGAGGTGAGGAGTTATCCTCTCTATACATATGTATTATGTTTGAGTAGTGGAGTCTATATGCCGTGTCGGCTGTTTACTGACTCAGTGTGTTATCCTCTCTATGATTGGTTTATCAGTTCACACTTGACACATGACTAATATATACTTGTTTATTAGAAATCTTTAAAAGCGGTGAACGAAGCGTTTATCAGAATGCACGAGAAAGGTGTGATCTACAGAGCTAACCGACTCGTCAACTGGTCCTGTACTCTCAACTCTGCCATCCCTGATATTGAGGTATACCGTACAGTATCAGTCTGACTCCCGGCTGTGTGTACGTCAACTGTTTATTCACTGCGAGACTTGTGTGTTGGTAGTAACTAACCTAATAGTAGTATTCAGACACAGCCTGATATATTACATTATGACTATCTTCGAATGAATACATCAATGAGACCACAGCCACATATTCATTCGTACGAGCATCCATTTACATTATATGAACTAATAGAAAAGAATGAGAACGCAGTGACTCAGAGGCACACACTACAGTTTAACCTTTGACCTGTATAGTCTGAGAGAGTTGTATCACTGATTGCAGGTAGACAAAGTAGAGTTGACAGGAAGGACTATGCTCTCTGTGCCGGGCTACAAGGAGAAGGTGGAGTTCGGAGTTCTCCTTTCGTTTGCATATAAAGTAGAAGACTCTGACGAAAAGATTATTGTGGCCACAATTAGATTAGAAACTATGTTGGGTTAGTAGACATCAATGTCACTGATAGCTTTGTTGCTTAGCAACGTAATAATGGCTGACTCTTGCTGCCAATTGAAGTAACTCCAGTAGATCTCTCTAACTATTCTCACTTTCTCACTTAGGAGCAGTAGTGGAGAACTTGAGATAGCCTAAATTCTTTAATTTTATTATTCCATTTTGGTTTAAGGTGCGGGTTGAAGTTTTCAAAGTCCGCTATTAGGTACGATCTATGACGCTGCATTAGACATTTATATCCAATGAATTAACGCAAAAGTTTTTCTGTCCAATAGGAGTCCGCCGCAACTTATTTGAATCAAGCAGTGCTTGATCCTACCGTACCGCAACACCGTACAGGAAGCTCAGACATGTGTAAAAATGGCTGATATTTGCTGTTACGGCGTACGATACGGTAAGTGTGAATAGGGGGTTAGTGGTTAATTAGCTTGATACTAA
Source organism: Bugula neritina (assembly GCA_964035545.1). Taxonomy (NCBI): domain Eukaryota; kingdom Metazoa; phylum Bryozoa; class Gymnolaemata; order Cheilostomatida; family Bugulidae; genus Bugula; species Bugula neritina. The sequence goes on along the minus strand of OZ037772.1, from coordinate 2,085,329 downwards.
CTTACTGGGAGTTGTGTACTCTGAGTATAGTGACTGTGAAGTTGGATCTGGTAAACACTCAGTAAATATATAATTGTATATCAATACTCAATACTGTGAGAGACTATAAAGTCTGGTAACTATTGTAGGTGACACTGCCGTGGCTGTCCACCCTGAAGACGGCCGATACAAACACTTACATGGGAGATTTGTGAGACATATTTTTGCTGACAGGAGAATACCTGTTGTAGCTGACGACTTTGTGGAGATGGAGTTTGGGACAGGTGCTCTGTTTCCTGTATATGCATAGCCTGTTGTCCTGTATATTCATAACCCGTTGTCCTGTATATTAATAGCCTTTTGTCCTGTATATTCATAGCCTGTTGTCCTGTATATTCATAGCCTATTGTCCTGTATATTCATAGCCTGTTGTCCTGTATATTCATAGTCTGTTGTCCTGTATATTCATAGCCTGTTGTCCTGTATATTCATAGCCTGTTGTCCTGTATATTCATAGCCTGTTGTCCTGTATATTCATAGCCTGTTGTCCTGTATATTCATAGCCTGTTGTCCTGTATATTCATAGCCTATTGTCCTGTATATTCATAGCCTGTTGTCCTGTATATTCATAGCCTGTTATCCTGTGTATTCAAAGCCTTTTGTGTGTAGGGACAAAATAATTTAACAGATCCGTGTGTTAAATATGTTATTCTGCTAGTGTAAGAATTCTACTATGTCATGAATTGAGGTGTCAGGTCCCTCAGCTTACTGAGATACGGAATTAGCAGCTCAACTGTGAACAATAGCTAAAAGCTAGAGGTATATGGCTCTGTGTGCTAAATCAAGTAAAATGACTCATAGTTACAGATCTCAATGTAATAGAAGTTGCCCTCTCTTGTCCTCCTAAAGAATAGCTCCATTAACATATCCATTATCTTTTACAATGCTGTTGAGTTGAACTGTTACTATGTGAGTCTGTCTGTTAACAATGACCTCCACGCCGTGGTCTCTTGTGTTATAGTCGATCTAAAGATATCATTGAGCCGATACCCAAACCACAGTGGTATGTGGCGTGTGACGATATGGCAGCCAAGGCTGTAGAGGTGCTTGTATTATATATTATGTATAGTATATAATATATTAGTACTGTATAGTATATATATTAGTACTGTATAGTATATAATATATTAGTGCTGTGTATAGTATATAATATATTAGTACTGTATAGTATATATATTAGTACTGTATAGTATATATATTAGTACTGTATAGTATATATATTAGTACTGTATAGTATATATATATATTAGTATTGTATAGTATATATATTAGTACTGTATAGTATATATATTAGTACTGTATAGTATGTATATTAGTACTGTATAGTATATATATTAGTACTGTATAGTATATATATATTAGTATTGTATAGTATATATATTAGTACTGTATAGTATATAATATATTAGTACTGTGTAGTATACATATATATATATATATATATATATATATATATATATATATATATATATATATATATTAGTACTGTGCATAGTATATATATTAGTACTGTATAGTGTATATATTAGTACTGTATAGTATATATATTAGTACTGTATAGTATATAATATATTAGTACTGTATAGTATATAATATATTAGTACTGTGTAGTATTAATATTAGTACTGTATAATATATATATATATATATATATATATATATATATATATATATATATATATATATATATATATTAGTACTGTATAGTATATGTATTAGTACTGTATAGTATATATATTAGTACTGTATAGTATATATATTAGTACTGTATAGTATATATATATATTAGTATTGTATAGTATATATATTAGTACTGTATAGTATATATATTAGTACTGTATAGTATGTATATTAGTACTGTATAGTATATATATTAGTACTGTATAGTATATATATATTAGTATTGTATAGTATATATATTAGTACTGTATAGTATATAATATATTAGTACTGTGTAGTATACATATATATATATATATATATATATATATATATATATATATATATATATATATATATATATATATATATATATATATTAGTACTGTGCATAGTATATATATTAGTACTGTATAGTGTATATATTAGTACTGTATAGTATATATATTAGTACTGTATAGTATATAATATATTAGTACTGTATAGTATATAATATATTAGTACTGTGTAGTATTAATATTAGTACTGTATAATATATATATATATATATATATATATATATATATATATATATATATATATATTAGTACTGTGCATAGTATATATATTAGTACTGTGTATAGTATATATATTAGTACTGTATAGTGTATATATTAGTACTGTATAGTATATAATATATTAGTACTGTATATAGTATATATATTAGTACTGTATAGTATATCTATAGTATAGTATATCTATAGTATAGTATATATAGCATAGTATGTATACTGCAGGTAGTAGAATCAGGCAAGCTAAAGATCATACCAGACTATCACACAGTCACTTGGTACAAATGGCCGAGGAACTCCAGGGACTGGTGTATCTCCAGACAGCTATGGTGGGGGCACAGAGTACCAGCCTACTTTGTGCAGATCCAGGGGCAACCTAAGGCTGAGGTATGACTCATTCTTCATCTTGTCTTGTGTTATTTATACAGAAAGCAAGTGGGTTTAGCACAGACCTAATATTCACCACAGACTCTGTTTATGTTGATAAACTATGAATTCCCTTTAATGTGGCCTTTTCTGGAATAGGTGTGGCCTTTCTAGAGTGGGTGTGGCTCTTTCCGGAGTGGGTGTGGCCATTTCTGGAGTGGGTGTGACCCTTTCACTGGCTTTCCATGGATCGATCTCAGATCTATATTGGTGAGATCGCTCCATGAAAAGACATCAAAGATCGATCTCAGTCGTCCATGGAAAGCCTGTGATTATATTGTACATTGTTCATCATAGCTCAGTGACCTCTTGACATCTGTATATTTTACATAGTCTCTTGACCTTTATATTTTGTACATACACCAGCTTTCCATGTACCGATCTCAGATCGATCTCGACGAGATCGATCCATGGAAAGACGCCAAAGATCGATCTCCATCGTTCTGAGCTGGTCGGTCTGTGGAGCTCGAACTCAGATCGATCTCATGTCAATAAGACCATGGAAAGACGCCAGATCGATCTGAGAAGTAGAAAAAGACTGCTCGCTACAATGTTGTCTGCTAATAAAAATGATAACTTGTTGATAATTAATAAGCAAAGTATTAAACAATTATGATAGCCACCTTTTCAGATGCCAAAATTTTGACTTTCAGCACAATGATTAAGGAAACTCAATTATATGCAGTAGAAGGCAAAAAAAATGGGAAAATTTAAATTGAATTTAAATGACTATTAAAACTTAGTTTCATTACCTATTTTCTTTGTAATTTAAAGCCTAACAGTCCTGTAAGTTTATTAATAATCTGCAAGACAGCCATTAATTTTATATAAGCTGTCTAGCTAAAAAATTAAAATTAATTATTTTAAATTGGCCAAATTACCGTACCCTGAAAGCTTTGCTGCATATATTTTATAGCTGGGATTAAATTTTAGACTACGACCATCTTTTTTTCAACAGTGGTAGCTTTAATCACTCAAATAGGTAAACAAAATATACTTTTCAAGTATCCTTCACTTAAGAGGAGGCAACTTCGCGAGATCGATCTGACACTCTCATGGAAAAACGATCGATCTGAGTACATTTCTCAGATCGATCTCAGTGAGATCGATCTGAGATCGATACATGGAAAGCCCGTGATAGTCCAGTGACCTCTTGACCTCTATATATTTTACATAGTTTAGTGACAACAACTACTGGGTAACTGGCAGATCCTATCATGAAGCGCTGTCAAAGGCAGCAATGAAGTTTAACGTACATCCAGATGTCATCAGTCTTAGCCAGGGTAAATCTCTTTCATCTGACAGCTCAAGTATATGTTGAGTATGTATTGAGTATATATTGAGTATATTATATTGAGTATGTATTGAGTATGTATTGGGTATGTATTGAGTATGTATTGAGTATATATTGAGTATGTATTGAGTATATATTGAGTATATACTGAGTATGTATTGAGTATATATTGAGTATGTATTGAGTATGTATTGAGTATATATTGAGTATGTATTGAGTATATATTGAGTACGTATTGAGTATATATTGAGTATGTATTGAGTATATATTGAGTATATATTGAGTATATATTGAGTATGTATTGAGTATATATTAAGTATATATTGAGTATGTATTGAGTATGTATTGAGTATATATTGAGTATATATTAAGTATATACTGAGTATATATTGAGTATATATTGAGTATGTATTGAGTATGTATTGAGTATATATTGAGTATGTATTGAGTATATATTGAGTACGTATTGAGTATATATTGAGTATGTATTGAGTATATATTGAGTATATATTGAGTATATATTGAGTATGTATTGAGTATATATTAAGTATATATTGAGTATGTATTGAGTATGTATTGAGTATATATTGAGTATATATTAAGTATATACTGAGTATATATTGAGTATATATTGAGTATATATTGAGTATATATTGAGTATGTATTGAGTATATATTGAGTATGTATTGAGTATGTATTGAGTATGTATTAAGTATGTATTGAGTATATATTGAGTATGTATTGAGTATGTATTGAGTATATATTGAGTATGTATTGAGTATGTATTGAGTATGTATTGAATATATATTGAGTATATATTAAGTATATACTGAGTATATACTGAGTATATATTGAGTATGTATTGAGTATATATTGAGTATATATTGAGTATGTATTGAGTATATATTGAGTATGTATTGAGTTTAAATTGAGTACGTATTGAGTATATATTAAGTATATACTGAGTATATATCGAGTATGTATTGAGTATGTATTGAGTATATATTGAGTAGATATTGAGTATATATTGAGTATGTACACACCTCCAACTTTCTCTTCTCCTTTATAGTAAAGCAGCGAGCTACATTTCTCTAACTACTTATTGATAATTTACTTTCTTTTGTTCACGGACTAGACATTTCCTTTGAGTAAATTAACCCAGTTTCAGTTTGTCAGAGAAGACAACTCTGAACATTGTGTAATGTATTGTAATGTAATATATCTTATATTATGTAATATATCTTATATTATGTAATATATCTTATATTATGTAATATATCTTATATTATGTAATATATCCTATATTATGTAATATATCTTATATCATGTAATATATCTTATATTATGTAATATATCTTATATTATGTAATATATCTTATATCATGTGATATATCTTATATTATGTGATATATCTTATATTATGTAATATATCCTATATTATGTAATATATCTTATATCATGTAATATATCTTATATTATGTAATATATCTGATATCATGTAATATATCTTATATCATGTAATATATCTTATATTATGTAATATATCTTATATTATGTAATATATCTTATATTATGTAATATATCTTATATTATGTAATATATCCTATATTATGTAATATATCTTATATCATGTAATATATCTTATATTATGTAATATATCTTATATTATGTAATATATCTTATATCATGTGATATATCTTATATTATGTGATATATCTTATATTATGTAATATATCTTATATCATGTAATATATCTTATATTATGTAATATATCTTATATTATGTAATATATCTTATATCATGTAATATATCTTATATTATGTAATATATCTGATATCATGTAATATATCTTATATCATGTAATATATCTTATATTATGTAATATATCTTATATTATGTAATATATCTTATATCATGTAATATATCTTATATTATGTGACATATCTTATATTATGTAATATATATTATATTATGTAATATATCTTATATCATGTAATATATCTGATATCATGTAATATAGCTTATATTATGCAATATATCTTGTATTATGTAATATATCTCATATTATGTAATATATCTTATATTATGTAATATATCCTATATTATGTGATATATCTTATATCATGTGATATATCTTATATCATGTAATATATCTTATATCATGTGATATATCTTATATTATGTAATATATCTTATATCATGTAATATATCTTATATTATGTAATATATCTTATATTATGTAATCTATCTTATATTATGTAATATATCTTATATCATGTAATATATCTTATATCATGTAATATATCTTATATCATGTAATATATCTTATATTATGTAATATATCTTATATCATGTAATATATCTTATATTATGTAATATATCTTATATTATGTAATATATCTTATATCATGTAATATATCTTATATCATGTAATATATCTGATATCATGTAATATATCTTATATTATGTAATATATCTTATATCATGTAATATATCTTATATCATGTAATATATCTTATATTATGTAATATATCTTATATCATGTAATGTATCATATATCATGTAATATGTCTTATATTATGTAATATATCTTATATTATGCAATCTATCTTATATTATGTAATAATATATCTTATATTATGTAATATATCTTATATTATGTGATATATCTTATATCATGTAATATATCTTATATCATGTAATATATCTTATATTATGTAATATATCTTATATCATGTAATATATCTTATGTTATGTGATATATCTTATATCATGTAATATATCTTATATTATGTGATATATCTTATATCATGTAATATATCTTATATTATGTAATATATCTTATATCATGTAATATATCTCATATCATGTAATATATCCTATATTATGTAATATATCTTATATCATGTAATATATATTATATCATGTAATATATCTTATATTATGTAATATATCTTATATCATGTAATATATCTGATATCATGTAATATATCTTATATTATGTAATATATCTTATATCATGTAATATATCATATATCATGTAATATGTCTTATATTATGTAATATATCTTATATTATGCAATCTATCTTATATTATGTAATAATATATCTTATATTATGTAATATATCTTATATTATGTGATATATCTTATATCATGTAATATATCTTATATCATGTAATATATCTTATATTATGTAATATATCTTATATCATGTAATATATCTTATGTTATGTGATATATCTTATATCATGTAATATATCTTATATCATGTAATATATCTTATATTATGTAATATATCTTATATTATGTAATATATCTTATATCATGTAATATATCTCATATCATGTAATATATCCTATATTATGTAATATATCTTATATCATGTAATATATATTATATCATGTAATATATCTTATATTATGTAATCTATCTTATATTATGTAATAATATATATTATATTATGTAATATATCTTATATTATGTAATATATCTTATATCATGTAATATATCTTATACTATGTAATATATCTTATATTGTGTAATATATATTATATCATGTGATATATCTTATATCATGTAATATATCTTATATCATGTACTATATCTTATATCATGTAATATATCTTATATTATGTAATATATCTTATATTATGTAATATATCTTATATCATGTAATATATCTTATATTATGTAATATATCTTATATTATGTAATCTATCTTATATTATGTAATAATATATCTTATATTATGTAATATATCTTATATTATGTGATATATCTTATATCATGTAATATATCTTATATTATGTAATATATCTTATATTATGTAATATATCTTATATCATGTAATATATCTTATATTATGTAATATATCTTATATTATGTAATCTATCTTATATTATGTAATAATATATCTTATATTATGTAATATATCTTATATTATGTGATATATCTTATATCATGTAATATATCTTATATTATGTAATGTATCTTGTATCATGTAATATATCTTATATCATGTAATATATCTTATATCATGTAATATATCTTATATCATGTAATATATCATATATCATGTAATATATCTTATATCATGTAATATATTTTATATTATGTAATATATCTTATATTATGTAATATATCTTATATCATGTAATATATCTTATATTATGTAATATATCTTATATTATGTAATATATCTTATATTATGTAATATATCTTATATCATGTAATATATATTATATCATGTAATATATCTTATATTATGTAATCTATCTTATATTATGTAATAATATATATTATATTATGTAATATATCTTATATTATGTAATATATCTTATATCATGTAATATATCTTATACTATGTAATATATATTATATCATGTAATATATCTTATATTATGTAATCTATCTTATATTATGTAATATATATTATATCATGTGATATATCTTATACCATGTAATATATCTTATATCATGTACTATATCTTATATCATGTAATATATCTTATATTATGTAATATATCTTATATTATGTAATATATCTTATATTATGTAATATATCTTATATTATGTAATATATCTTATATTATGTAATATATCTTATATCATGTAATATATATTATATCATGTAATATATCTTATATTATGTAATCTATCTTATATTATGCAATAATATATCTTATATTATGTAATATATCTTATATTATGTAATATATCTTATATTGTGTGCTATATCTTATGTTATGTAGTTATTGCTGAGACTAGTGTAATTTGATGATGGCTGGTAGAGCAGTGTTTGCTGGTTGAACTCAGGTGGCTGTGGTTTTTTCTTGTCAAGTATTTAATATGTGATAGTGTTGGAGTAGCTGCAGTAGCAGTATTATTAGAAGTAGACATGTGGGTGTGTTCTATATAAGAGTCACAGGCTAAGTTTGTGGGTCAAGGTCAATACAGTTGTATAATGAGACACTATTTTCTGTTAGAATATTTACTTCATGTATGTAATACTTATATTATATATCTTCTCTCCTGTATAATCATATTTGCTGAGGGGGTAAATTCCTATGTTGAGTCTCTCCATGTTGTCATTTATTAGGAAGTAAACAGTAGAGCAGCCCAGTGAATTATTCAATACTGACTGGTAGAACTTTATTATCTTCAACATAGACTGTTTACTTGCATCTTTAAAGGAAGTCTTTCTGAGTGAGAAATATATTTGAAATTTATTGTATTATTATCGAATATATTTTAGTTACTATATTATACTGGAAACTAAAAACTTGCATGTAGTTGTGTCAGCTGTTGTGATATCACTGTAGTCTGTCTGTTTGTCTCAAACTGATTCAATCTGACATTATATTTTTTAAAGGTGAACTGATGGTAACAATTCCCAGAGAAAGTCTTGGTGTTAGTGACTTGGTGTGGGACATTGCTGTGTATAACAGAGACACAGTGTTTCTAGCATGTGAAGGTGGTCTGAGGAGATACACAATAAAATACTAAACTTATCAGCTACAGTTTACTAATAATCAGCTCAGTGAGGTCATCAATAGTACATGTCAAATATAATATATTGTGTTCTACTCACAGTATAATACTATATATTCCACAGAACTTGCACTGTTTATATGCAGTATTTGATGTTGATTAGTAATGATTATGTAACATATTTACTCTGCTATGCTGTCAAGACTCTGTAGTCACATTTACTCAATAAAGTTTGTTTGTAGAAATTATTTTTTGACTGGTTTATGACTCATCCACTTACTTAGTCATCACAATTTAAATATTATTTACTTTTTCATGTCAATAACTCTGTTACTATTACTTCCTTATCAAGTAGTAGCTGTATGTAACTTGTGTGTAAGTTAGTTTACATGATACAGAGTAGATCAAGTATTCCACAGATATGCATTTCATAAGTAATGTTTATACAAAGATTCACTGCAGTAAATTCTTAGCAATTTTCTCCAGCATTAGCTTAATAAAAGCCTCAGAAACTACAAATCTTAAGGCCATGTTCCAATATGTGAGACTATACAACAAAACTCTACTTTTAACACAATGGCTGGTATTTTATGTAATGAATGTGCAAAAGCAAATAATTATACACATTGTATGAGCTATGTACCATGGAGGGAGAGTAGACAGTTTTTTATGTAGACAGTAAGTTGGGGGTTAATGGGGTTGACCAGCAGTGAGCAACACCTTGAATGACAATAAAGACTGTAGATCAGAGCATATTGATAGGTTATAAACATAGAAATATATCAGAGGTTATAAATGTCAACATATCAACATCATAATATGAACCAAGTTAAATTAGTTAAATCTTGCAAGTTGTGCTCTTAATTTTATATTAGCAAGGCTAATGAGGCCAAACAAGGTAGTGTACCATTAATACTGTTGAGGCCAAACAAGGTAGTGTACCATCAACACTATTGAGGCCAAACAAGGTAGTGTATCATCAATAATATTCCACCAAAAGACAACAAGCTGTAATATATTCAAGATGAACTGAAACCTACTAAAAAAATTTCTGTTGGAGTCATTGCAACTTGTCTGTGCACACAGAAACACCAAAATGGTCCACAATTCATGAAGATATGTCAACTGCATGTAGTTGTAAAATATCTTAGCTCAGCCTGCAGTGTTCTCTGGAATATTCCTTAGGATATTGAGGATAATTATTTCTTATGTTTTATTGTTGAGCTTATATACCCTGATTTGTATCAACACTACATTGTTAGATTGAAACTGTTTCTGTGAGCCAACTAAAAAAAAGACAGTATAGCAACAAGAAAATAATTTAATCATTGTTTGTAGGTCAAAGGTTAAATAATAATATGAGAGGGGGTTGATAGTTTAATACTTTATGCAACATTAGTATTACATTATAATCTCAGTATAGATAACTGCTAATACATTTTGTTAAATTTTAGAGTGATGCCTTTTTGTGGCATGTATTATTACATAACATATGATTATTACTTGCTGATGTCTCTTATTGAATTTTAATTTGAAAACTCAAATAGTGATTGAATCAGTAAATATATAATTAATCTGTTTATTATTAATGTTATTTTAACAGAAATATGCTACTTTGGAGTTATTCCGAATACTATATATAAGTTGTAGTATTCAGGTCAGCTAGGGTTGGTATATTGGCATGGGTTGCTTGGCTGTGAGGATGACTCCGGCTCCTGTCTTAGTCTGTGAGGAGTTAAGACTGTGATCCAGAACACGTCTGCCTTGGATGGTAATCAGAGGTGCCTGGAGTCCCTTAACCTGAATGGTGTTCAAGAGTTCTTGTCGTCTACCTGGTGTTCAGGAGTGTTGGTGTAGGAGTGGTCAGCTATTTATATTATACTGAGCACTTCCTTTGACTAATAGTATACTACCACTGCACACTGGAGAGGAGTTGTCCTCTAATATTACATGATGGTGAACATGTCATAATTAAACCGCAACCAATTGAACTAAACTCATCAAATTACACACAGTTTACAAAGCAGCTGCATCACAGACAGCTCATGTGTAGAGTAATACAGTGTTTATATCTAGCTGATTGTCTTATATATTATTTATCAGATTCCTGAATGCAAGACAAGAAACAATTTGATTGGCTACTCAATGCTATTGTTTGCACAGCAATGGAATGTATATTATTGTGAATGGTTGGAATAAATTTACTTAGTCATGTTGGAGTTACTTGCACCTGCATGTCAATTCAGTGAATAAATTCTCCCGCAGACAAGTCATTTACAGTTACTGCTCCAGTAAAGATTATTTTTTAGTAAGTGAACTCAACTTGAACTAAAGCTAATGAGGCATGAAAACAGACTATATTTTCGCTAGCAAATAAACTTTATTAGATAGTAAAATAGCAACATATATTTGATACAGTAAAACATCTCATATCCAACTATAATTACAGAGTGTGTGTATTGATGAATTGTGATGAAATAATTATGTTGATGACAAATATTATCTAGTTTATCTCTCAGTACCTCACTGAGCTGATTATTAGTAAACTGTAGCTGATGAGTTTAGTATTTTATTGTGTATCTCTTCAGACCATCTTCACATGCTAGAAACACTGTGTCTCTGTCATACACAGCAATGTACCCCACCCTGCCACTCACACCAAGACTTTCTCTGGGAACAGTAAGCACCAGTTGACCTGTAAATAATAGCATCATATTGTATCAGTTGGTGTGTATTGAGAGAAACAGACAGACTGCCTCTAAAGATGGAACTAAGCAGGTTATATGTATGAAGTAAATATTCAAATAAAAAATAGTGTCTCCTTATACAACTGCATTGACCTTGACTCACAAACTTAGCCTGTGGCTCTTAGCATGAACACACCCACATGTCTACTTCTATTACTACTACTGCAGCTACTCCAACATTATCACATATTAAATACTTGACAAGAACCAACCACAGCCACTTGAGTTCAACCAGCAAACACTGCTCTACCAGCCATCATCAAATTACAATAGTCTCAGTAATGGCAGTCAAAAAGTATCAAATTATTCATATTTAAATTATCTGATGACCAAAACAACAGCAGCACTAGACTGAAGTCAAACTACAACTCATAACTCATGTGTAGCTGGCAGTCTGTACAGTTGTTAGACTGAGCACCTCTAAAACTACTGTAAAAAACTTGCATAGTATACTAACTAGACACGCTGATAGGTGGGTTTGAACCCCTTGCAGCACCAACTCACTTAGCAGTGTGGAGTCCCTATCCTCTACTCTACCAGGTGAACCCTTGGAAAGGAAGACTAAAAAGCGAGTTTACTAAGAGCTCACTGCACACTACACAGAGTACACCTTAAACCCATACAATATAATACACACTTTTACCTGTGCTTACATCCTGCATGTTACTGCAGCTGGAAATAAACTTATTGCAGGGAGACAGTATTATTCACTAATATTATTATTAGCTACAAGTCATGTGATGAAGAATATAGCATCTACTATCAGCATGTTACAGTCTTTATTACATAACTTTTAGCTAAAAATAACATCAGTGACTTGATAAATACTAACAATAACATAATATATCTCATGAGTGGAAGTTGTTTACTGTTAATTATTAAAATATATTATTTACTACAACATAATTATATATAAAATAACTAAACTTACTATAATAAACAGAGTATTTACCTTCAAGTGAGAGGATGAGGAGAGGTCCTTCCCATGTACAGATGTGAATCAGTTCAGATGTTGGATCAAAGGAAATACCAGATGGATATGAGATGTGAGGAAACTCCCACATTAGAGAGAGAGTTGTGTTCTCCACTTTATATCTTCTCACTTTACCATCTGCAGTACGGTCTCCTATGAGGAGAGTTGAGTCTGGGAGGATGCATACAGGGTGAGGGAACTCCATCTCAGGAAGTGGGAACTTCTGTATTTTATTGTCAACTAGGTTACAGACTACCAGCTGTTTCTCACTCGTGTCTACAATATAGAGCAGTGAGTCGTGCTGAGCTATTCTATAGTAAGTGAAGGGTTTATCTACTGAATGCTTGTAGAGAGAGCGAGTCTTCTCAAAGGAGTTCGGATCAAGAAGTGAGACTTCAGCTGTTTTCTCCTCTCTGTTATACCAGCTGCCAACCATCACCCCTTCAGGTTGGATTATCTCCCACCACCCTGTAGTGTTGGTTTGTTTCACTGAGCTGATAGTATCCAGAGTTTCTCTTTTTATTACTTCTACACCTCCTCGTGTCCGACACATCAGATGTCCATCAGCTGAGATGTTTATTGTGGCACACCAGTCACGTACAGGAAGTCCATCAGACTGTAGAGAAGATGGTGGCTGCAGCAGCTTCAGTCCCAGACTGTCTTCACTGTCTGCAACAACAAAATAACAATTCTATAACTTGAGAATCTCATCACCTGAGGAGGTGGGAACAGATTTTCAAACCTAAAATAAAAAGATGTTTTAAATACAAGCAGTCTGTAGTTACTACAAGTTGCTACGTGATGCACAGGTCTAAGTGAGAATATCTTGTTAATACTGACAGCAGGTAGTCAGCATAACACAGTTTAGCAGCTCACTTATACATCATAAACTCTGAAACACTGCAGAAATGTCTCATAATATGAGAGTAAAACAAAACTCAATCTCTAATAAATAAACTCTATCTACTTATTCTCCTATTCAAATATTCAATCAAAACAATTCAACTAATTACAAGCAGAAAGTTATTTATAGTTAGTGTTACTATTTATAGACTCCACCTACATGTTGGTACCAAGATGCTGTCTGGAAGTACACACTTCTCTATTACACCAATATCTGTAGCCTTTTCCATCTTCTCACTCATCTCTTTGTAGTCTCTCACAATCCCTGCATCATTGAACTTATCAACTGCATGTTGTACTGTGTCCAGCAGAGACTGTCTGCCCATTGTCTTACTCAAGGCCAGCTCTATTCTATAATTATCCACTATCTGTGTGCAGCTCTTCAAATATCCATATATTTCTAGCCTCAGGTTTGTAGCTCTCTTTCTAATCTCCTCTATCTAATAAATAGTAACACAGTGTAACCACATCTGCACCTCACAACCGCTGCACTTGAAATGAAAGTGACAGATCACCCACTGAGTGGACAATGACTCAGTCACGTGACACTCTATACACAGCAGAGAGCTAGTACATCACGTGACTAGTCTCCTCCCTCTGACACCTGTCAATCACTCAGACAGCCAACTTCCCTGTGCGAGTGATTGACAGTTGCAGAAGGATGAGTGAGTCATCTGTATTGACAGGTTCCTCTGCACTGAGTAACATGTGATGAATGACTACTGCTACTTGTTCACAGAATAATAATGCTTTAATGGTCAGTTAATTCTAGTGGCAAATGAAATTCATTTCTATTTACAACTCAAAAACCAAATGCAAAACCTAATTTCAGCCAACCAGAAATACATTAGATGACATCACCATGTCAGCATACCTGAGTGTCAGCTGCAGCGTTTACTCTGGCAACCATCTTCTTCACTTCATCTTCTATTTTATTCAGTTCTTTCCAGGCATCCTTTGAGATGTCATTCAACTCTGCAACTTTCTCAGACAGAGTCTCTATTCCACCAGTCAGACTTTCTCGTAACTCACAAGACAAATCACTCAAAGATGCCAAGTCATGGGATGCTACTGTCTCCTCTGTATACATAAAATCACACGATTCATAAAAGCATTGGACTAGAAAGATATCACAGGTTAACTCATTATTCACTGCACTTGGAATAATATAATTGGAAAAGTTAAAGCAGTGGCTCCCAGCCTTAGTGGAATTTCCCCTTTGCAGGGAATTTAGGCTTTTTAGGGGGTTTCATTTCTAAAAATTTCACACAGTTTACTAGCTCTTTGAGCTCTTGCCTTGTTTTCCAGGTTACATGTATATGTATAACTATAACTAAACTCAAGTTGTGGCAGACACTGGGCCATGTCAAACACAAAGTGTCTTTTCCTTTTCTACCCTAGCTGCTACCCTTTCTACTACGAATGGAGGTTAAAAAGCTTCTTGAAAGTAAAAACCAACAGCAAGTTTTTTGCAGTCAGTCAAACTGATCTCCATAAACTATTTACTTCATACCTAGTAGATATATTTGCTGTACTAAAACACATGAACCTTAAATGAATGAGTATAATCATCAACTCACTGCTTTTAATACCAGCATCAATGTTTTTAAAGCTGAACTGAAGTTGTGGCAGACACTAATTCATGTCAAACACACTGGCCTTTTCCTACACTCAATTAATTATTAGGAAAACAACCTGTCCCAGATTTTCTTTATAAATATAAATAGAACTTACAATTTTATCAAAAGGGAGAAACTTAATAGAAAACATTTATAAAAAAAGGGATGGTATGAAGAAGGTGCGACACTACTGAGTTAAAGCTATGCCTATACCATCTTATCAAGGAAACAGACACTTGAAGGATGAAATATACTAAATATTCAACATAACAGTGAGAATATAAACTCCTGCACTATCCACTTCTGTCTCACACAAACCTAAATGTTGACAAACTTACTTCCTCTTTTACTGTTACATAACTCACTTTAATAATAAAATAATAAATAACAGGTTCTTGTAATATTTCTCAGTTTCTTTCTACAGAAATAGAAACAGCAAGTAAATACCTGTCTTATCCTTACAGCCAGTCCTCATATCACATCTCATACAGAATATCTGGTGACACTTGGAACACACTTCTGTCAGCTGTTCCTGTTTATGATGTTCACATTCAGTTATAGTATATCTTTGGGGAGAAGCTCTGTAGACCTCAATGTCAATAAACTGATGTCTATCTCCTATCAGCTCTCTGTGATTCTGTATAATAAAGGTCAACAATTTAGTTGGTTGTATGTTCACCAACAAGTCTGTCATAGTTGACTCACTGCACTGTGAAACTGTGTGTTTAGTATAAAAAGTCCTACAGAGTCAACATTTCTTTTCAATAATATTCTACACACAAACCAGAACTGGTTTAGTAACTAATCTTGAGAAATTATATAAGAAAGACTCACTTCTTGATGCTGCTGACATAATTTTTTTTGACTCTCAAGACAAAACACAGCAGCTTGTGTTTCACCTTTACACACATCGCAGGGAATGGGTGCAGGTTTGGGTGGAGACTTGTATTCCAACGGGTCTCCATGCTGAGCTACTGGTAGTGTTGTGGGATCTGTGATGTCATAGTGATCTTTCCTACAATATATAGCAATCAGTATGTTACATGTGTTAGCTGTGTTTAGTATATCTCAAGTAATGAAATACTCCATCCACACACACAGCTATCACTGCGTTTCCATTATCGCATTATGCGAATGGATTTTCTCATTCGCCCTATGGAAACAGTTGCATCGAAGCAAAACCGCAGCCGGAAGTTACACCGATGAAAAATTTCCTTCGCATTATGCTCATGATGGTAATGGTTCCTTCGGTTAAATCGAATGAAACCTTTTGTGCCGGAGGCAGAGATCAGCATTTGTGGCGGCTACGCGATGTAGACAAGAATTATAAGTTACAACCTACGCTAAAGTGTACTTCAGCTTTTAAAAATTTAAATTATTTTATTTATTATAGCTGCTATTATTTAGAATAGTTACTAATCATCTTAAATTTGTAAAATTTTTCGTAAGCCAAAGCTTTCCCAAGCTAAAAATAAGTTGACAGCTATTTTCATTTTGAAAATTTAAATTATTTTAAAGCTTAAGTTTATCGACCGAGAAATACTTTATGCTTTCATCGGTTTATGCTTTTTTATTTTAAATGAACTGACTCAAAGTTTGTGTATTTGATTGATTTAATCTATCAAAAGTGGGGACAGAGTTAAAAAATTGCCATCGTGCATGAACTCAAACTCAAAGTTGGCCATATTAATTATCATTTTAGTTCAGCAGTCACAATTGCAAAGAGAAGATAACTTCATACGGGTTGCATAGGAATGTGTGGTTTTTCCTTCGATGTAATCCGTACGGGCATCCGTACGCATTCATTCGCCTTCATGGAAAGGCAGTGTATGTCCTTGACAAATACTCAAATAAATACTCATCACTCACCAACACACAATCATTATATAGACCACAGGCTACCACATAAACACACTTGACTATATTATGTACCTAATATGCTGGAAAATAATCACTCATGACAAGACAAATTACTAGTCAACTACTGAGTGGAGGCCATATTGTCAATAATTATTCACTATTGTTGCAAGTTTGTGCAATGCAACTAATTACTGAGGAGTGAATTCTGAGGAGCCAATACTACAACATACTACAACTATTCCTGCCACTCTAACTGCTAGGAGTGGCCGAAACTGTCATTTCATTATCCTTGGCAATGTGTCAAGAGCTAGTGCACTGTGAGTGCGTGTCACGTATGAGTGTTGTCTATCTCTTTATCTATCTCTAGTTGGTAATCCATTACCAGTAGGGCGACACATACACATGTTAACTATCTTCAGTGTAGTACTACTATGTATGTGCAGCAGGCTGGGTCTCAGTCTAAGTCAGAGGGGGGGGGGTTGGCATAATATAGGCCCAAATCCTCAACACTATTCATCACTCAGTACCAAGTAACACTCAATACAACTGACTGATGGTAGAAGAAATAATCAACTCATCAAAGCTAAAGGAGACACTCAATTCACAGATTATATTACACACTGATTGACACCCCATATTATTATATTGTATCAACTAAAATTGTGGTGGCCATCTAACAATCAATCAAAAGTTCAGCTCTGGATTTAAGTAAATAGGTCACAGAATCACTGTTTCCTGTCTAAGGGACTGACTACTAATTGTCATAAGACCTGCTCTTTAGTCAAATAATTTCCCAGTGACTGCTTGGCCTTGCCAATGGCTATTACACTTTGGCAGCCCGGATGTTGGCAGAACTTTGAACAGCTAGTGGTAATAGTAGCAGCTGCTAGACTCCAGAGCTATGAGTCTATGGCATTAGAACTAAAGCTATTTAGCAAACTGCCATTATAAAAGTACCTCTCTCAACATTATATTAAAATAATATAATTCTACTCCTTACAGATTACACATAACCATGGACAATAACCAGACACTCCACTCTCACTACACAATCACTATATACTAGTAAACTGTACTTTGTGCTACAGCAACTGTGTTGTCATGACAACATCATACATGTTTTTAATCACAGGAAAGAAGATGGTAAACACAAGTCAATTCAACACAGTGGTTCCCAACCTGGGGGATTCTTCTAAGAGGGAATTTGGGCTTTTTAGGGAGAGCTGAGATTTTGATTTCAAAAATTTCAAGCAGTTTGTTGAAGACTTTGAGCCCTTGCAAGTTACATGTACATGTATATCTATAAGCCTTCATCTTAGCTTATCCATTTAACCAGTTCTGCCATCTCAGTCTACTTCTACATGAATGTGTTTTTAATTTCAATTTTGGGGTTGGGGTTTAAGGGTTGGGGTGGGAGGTTTGAAAGCAAGCTGGTACAATGTCATCAGCTGCAGCCATAATATCATTAATTGAACTGCTCTGTGTTTTACACATGCATAATATAATTATCAGAAATAACTATATTGTATTCAAATGTAATGGAAAAATATTGCATTGTAATCTATATTATCATTTTGTCACTCATAAAAATTTCCGATTGTCAAAAGGGAGGGAAATCAACAGTAAACATGTATGAAAGTGGGAATGGTATGAAAAAGATTGGGAATGACTGCTCTAACAAGTCTTGTACTGTATGAGAACAAAGAAATATAATGAGGAGACAACCCCAATCTCATGACATCCAACAGCACCACAATTCAACAAGAGAGGACAGCTGATGGTGCAATCTACATAACAGATATTTTCTCTACCTAATGAAAAGATATCCACACACTCCACAAGTTAGTAACCAGAGTTCACATAGAATATACAGTATTGTTTGCTTTTCATAGACACAGATCAGACAACTCCTAGATGATAGTGAGAAAGTCATACGCAAGCCTATGACATGATATATTGTGTTATGTACTGTAACTCACCTACAATAAGCACATCTGATATGATCCTTCCTACCACCTATGTCAGTCTTCAAACATCTCATGCAGTACACATGCAGACAGGGCAGAGTTCTGGGATCTTCAAGTTTGTTGAAGTACTGCGAGCAGTACCCACAGCGATACGAATTGTTTAGTCTCTTTTTCACGACTCTGGATTCTGCCATCTTGGTTATATGATAAGGAAATCCTGTAAAAGATGCACATATACTCTTAGCATAATATTTTACACTACATCTGTGAAGGTTTGTCCTTCACCTTCCCAACCAAAGACTGACACATTAACTTCTAAGTCATAACCAGACCATCAATATGAAGAGGAGAAGTAAAACATGAATACCGGTGAGTTATGTATTAATTTCATGAACAAACAGCAGAATTGGGCTCAGCTGCTTATATAAGCTGGAGACTTCATGAACTCCCAATAATAATGTGTTTCTAACTGAGTATTTTGACACACTACTGGGACAGAGTCCACACCTGAGCATAGGATAGACTTTGTTCTTTCCCAGGGTGTACTTTGAACTATTACATAGCAAGGAGTGTATAGCATGCGTGAGAAACTAACCAGGGGGAACATAGCAGTGTGAGAAAACATAGTTCTATGAAATAGTTTGTACTAGGTGTTAAAATTTTTTTGTTTTCTCAATAATCTACATGACAAAACTCATTTTAACATTTCTGCAGTGTTGGTGATGCATGATTCAATATGTTACTTAGAGTCACCCTTCCATAAGTCAGGAAACATGCCATTAACTGCTAGTTTGCTATTCTAATCATCTAATAGAAACTATGGTGGTGTGAAACATACTAATTTAACATTTTTGTGCTTCTGTTAGGTCAGGTGTAGTTGTTTCATGAGTTGGCAGCTTCTACACTCATCTCTAGCAAATTATTTATTCTACACTCTTACCTAGCAAATGATTTGTTAACACTAACCTCATATTTTATGTCTACAACATCATATAAATGCGGCTAACCTTATATTCTCAGTAATCTATAGAATAGTCAATTCCAATTATGTAACTTTAATTTTAATACCTATCATGTAAATATGTTAGTTTTTTAAATGATATAAATTTAGAGGTAAAGATAGCAGCAACTAGTGTTGTTACATAAATTAGAGCAGTGCAGTACATGTTAGTTGTATAATCAAAGCTGAGTAAAATAATATAAGCCAACTAAATATGCTATTCACAATGAATACAGAAGGGCAGTGCATTGGGATGTGCAGGGTATGACAATGTCTCACATGCAGTGATCACTATCACTATGCACTGTCATTAATAACTGACTAGTGCCAGTGGTAAGATATTCTGATATTCAAATCGAGTAAGTCACTAAGTGTAACATTAATTTAAAAACTTGCAAACATAATTATAACTATTATTATAATTATAATGATGATAATGCTATTCAGTGTTACAATCATAAATTCACAAAGTAAAGATAAGTGACTCACTGGTTATAAATAATAATATTAATAAACCTACTATAAGTATAACTTGTTAAGATAATCATTTTAAATAAATTTAATGATGATGGTAGCGAGCGTGGTATTAAAACTGATTGCAACACTGAATCTAATTCTAATACTAATAGTTATAGTAATGTAGTAAATGTAATACTTATACTGATTGCCGACTATTGATAAACTAAGTCTATAAATGTTATACTAACCTCCGAGTTATCAATGTGTAGTCCTCTTCAGTCAACGTGTGAATGACTGTGTTCAATGACGTTATAATGTTACAGCAGAAGGGGCGTGTATCTGTTGAGTCACGTGACCTACCATTATTTACATCATGATATTATTATATTCATATAACAACTGTCATCGCTTTTGCTTAATTTCAGCACTGAATGCTGATTGCAGATTGTGTTCTGAATTGTGAAATATAGTTTCTCTATTTTCCAGTTATGTAACAATACTTTGTTACAAGAGATTTCTTCAAGTATAATATTCTGCATGTTTCTAGATATGTAGTTATTATTGTATATTTAGTTATACTTCTTAAGTAGATATTCAAATAACTACCAGAGAGGCCTTATTCCTGTTCTATTACTTGACATGTGTTAACAATAATTGTCTTTGTATTGTATTAAAACTATTGTATATATTTAAAGGCAGCTCATATAATGACTGGGGAAGATTCAGAGATCCTTTAAAACAAACTGAAATACACAGAGACCAGCTCTGATTGAGACAACCAAGTTTATAATTGGTGTTGAGTGACTGGCTCTCTGATATACCAAATCTTTAGAGTAATATTTATATTCTAATACTAGAAAGTTAGAGTCTCTATACCAAAGTATCTAACTGCTGGGTCAACTATTCCATACTTATTACATTAGCCCTGTTTTCCTACAGTATGTGATGTAGTGTATGGATATGTGTGGGCTGTCTGGTGACCCACCCTAACTCTAGTAGAGATAGTCAAGTCATATGATATAACTTCAGGTTACATTATATCACATGAGAATGTTTACCTCAAGTATTATATTTATATTAAACACCCCTTAATGATAAGAAATGTCAAGCTAATAATAATATTTGTATAGTACTTGAAGTAACAAACTTTAGATGTACAGTTTTTTAACTAGAGTTGCTCTGCAGATTAAAATTTTCCATCACGAAGAACTGGACTGTAAATTCTTCCAACAAACTCACCAAGAGCAAAATCTACCGTAACTATTATTGACACTGTCTATGATTTAATGTGTACTCCGCATAATCCCACAGTCGTATGTAATCCTAGTATTGTATAGGTACACTAAAATTAGTCTAATAGGAACAATTTATAAAATAGCCTACATGCAAGTAACTTTTAATCAATAAAATTAAGGATAAGTAAATTGATAAAATAAGCTATGTAATATTATTGGTACGTGTCTTACCAATTCTTTTCCTGTTGTAGAGAAGAGTCAATTGTTCCCCTACACAAGTATTTGTGGATGTCATCAGTATCAGTATAAGATTACTTTATTAACAGGGAAACCTGTCAAATACAGTAGCACCTGGAGACAACAAGAGAAGATAATGTCCTTGTTATTAAAATTTTGATAAGCAGTTATAAACCAGGCAGCAGCAAACAAGTACTTAATGATGAACTAATCAGTTTACAACCAATAACTAACAGTGTAAATTATTGTCAACCTTAGACTAATAATAAAAGTGATGAACAATTGTTTTATTATGTAAAACTCATCCAATCAGAGGTGTGTATCAATTCAACAATGTCACCATTATAAGCTGTACAAACTCTGCATGTTCAAGTGTAAAATACTTGCTTCTAAGAAGCTGTGCTATTTTTATAGGACACATTATTTTGTTTCATATTTTAAATTCTTGAGTTTTAAGTTCATTTTTAAAATGTTAAATTAATTAAATATGCATGTCTGCGTGTAAGAATATAGACTGGTAGAGTTTCACCACAGCCCAGCTGTTGCTATACACAATAGGTATACTTTATATCATATTATTTGACTGACATAGTGGTGAATGAGTTGGTTTTTTTGCAGTTCACTAACTGTGAGACACTAAAGTTGGCACAGGATTATGATTGGCTGTACTTTACAGGAACACGCAGTTCATACTTGCATCTGATTGGATTAATAAATCATACTCCAGTCTATGTATAACATAATATACTGTATAACATAATATACTGTATAACATAGTATACTGTATGACATAATATACTGTATAACATAATATACTGTATAACATAATATAATGTATAACATAATATACTGTATAGCATTTCACCAACATGATATGCTTTATAATGTATATCACTGCATGTTTATCTGTTGTATGTGTGATTGTACTTTTATATTTAACTGACATGCTGGTTTGAGAAATAAATTTACAGCAAAACTTATTAAATTACTTCAAATAAACAGGTGTTAATATAAATAGAATGATTATCCTGAAAGAGTAATAATAATATACTATATGTATTATTGTAGTATATTCAAATTATTGACATTGGAGTTCATGATGACTGAGTTTCTCTCTGGGCCGCATATATATTATATATATATATATATCTCAATCTCAATATATATATATATATATATATATATCTCAATCTCAATATATATATATATATATATATATATATATATATATATATATATATATATATATATATATATATATATATATATATATATATTGTTGAGTTGTGTGCTGTTGGTTTTATCTGCATGTAGGAAAGAGGCTTTATGGTTGTTGAATCTGGTTTTGAAGGTAGTTGAACAGAGTCCTATGTATGATTGGCTGGAGTTATTGTCATGTCTTGTCACAGTTGCTTGGTATATTAAGTCTTTGTAAACTTTATTATATATTAATAACTTAATGCCATTTGCTTATATACTTCATAGCAGCCAAAGTAAAATTTAAAATGTTGATATGGTCAACACAGTTGGAACTAAGTGACTAAAATATATGTTACACTCCATTTTAAACCAACAATGTCTAATTTCAGGATGAATAGGTTAAATAATCAAATCTGAAAACTGCAGCTTATCAGAAATCTGTGACCAACTTTAGTACTGTAATAATTTTGATGATGAAATCTACAAGCTGAGAAATAAGTTGTGTAGTGCCATATGGTAAAATATTTTTTGCAATATTAAAGAAATGATTGGATTAAATAAATTTAAAAATGTGGCACCAACAGAATTACTAAATCAACAACAGTTTCAAAATATATAAAATCACAGGAAGGGGCATAATACCCTCCCTAACTCATTCTACAATTACTACTCACAATCTCAGGTTATGGTGGAATAATTAAAATAACAGCATAAACCCTATAGCTAAACTTCTTCAAATTTATATGTACAAAAATCACCATCACTGCCTCAGAAGTCTCGGATAAATTTATTTAGAGTAATCAAATATTTCATTTAAAATTAGGTTATATAAAAATCAGACTGCTGGTCTCAGCCAACTAACATTGATTGCATTCTCTGATTGGCCACTAATTATCTAATCAGGAACAGTTTTACAAATCAGACAAATAAAACTGTTGTTAGGTATGAGTCTATGAAAAGCAGACTTCTCCAAGCTGAACCCCAAACTCTTTGTGGGTGGTCCCGATGTCACCAGGAGCAATGTCAATAATAGGCAAGTAGGTGGCGGTCTTGGTGTCAATCTCAATCGCCGTCTGAGCTTCTGATGATTTGGCATACTACAAAATGGCAGAGGGCAAACTAAAAACTCTAAACTTGCACAGAAATCAAAGTGGCTTTTGGGTTAATCTCATGAGCAGTTATTAAAAAGCCTGAAAGGCAAGCTATATTGTATATTAATACAAAAAAAGATGCAACTATCGCAATCATGTTCATATGCAGGTCGAATTTACGCTTTATAGGTTAGGTTTACACTATATAGGTCAGATTTACAGTATATAGGTCAGATTTAGATACCTTGCAAAAATCCTGCAAAGAAATCACTCAGCTCAAGAAGAAGCCTGTTGTTTTTTGGGTGATTTATGAAATAGATATAGCAATCTGCATGTTACTATAGCAACACTTATCAACATTCATACAGGAAACCAACAGGTTACTATAGCAACACTTATCAACATCCATACAGGAAACCAACAGGTTACTATAGCAACACTTATCAACATCCATACAGGAAACCAACATGTTACTATAGCAACACTTATCAACATCCATACAGGAAACCAACAGGTTACTATAGCAACACTTATCAACATCCATACAGGAAACCAACATGTTACTATAGCAACACTTATCAACATCCATACAGGAAACCAACATGTTACTATAGCAACACCCATCAACATCCATACAGGAAACCAACAAGTTACTATAGCAACACTTATCAACATCCATACAGGAAACCAACAAGTTACTATAGCAACACTTATCAACATTCATACAGGAAACCAACATGTTACTATAGCAACACTTATCAACATCCATACAGGAAACCAACAACTTACTATAGCAACACTTATCAACATTCATACAGGAAACCAACATGTTACTATAGCAACACTTATCAACATTCATACAGGAAACCAACATGTTACTATAGCAACACTTATCAACATCCATACAGTATACAAATATGTTACTATAGAGACAATGATCAACATAAAACTCTTGGATATTCTTGACTCTTACTAAGAAAGTCATGGTTGATACAAGATAAACACTTACGAGTGCTGTTCCCATGTGTTTAAAGCAACGGATGGCTGATTATCTAGCTGCTGGGTGACGTACGACTTGGTGGCAAACTCAGAGGTCTTGGCATTGATGCAAGTGCTCTTCATTTCCTTGCGCCAGTAAGCCTGGATAGCATTAGCTATGGAGCCACCATCTGGCTCCACCTGACAACAAACGATAGAGAATACAACTTCTCTATTTCACACTAACATAATGCTAATATCGAATAAAACTACTAAAACCTGTTCAGCTGTTGAATATACAGAATTATATAATACAGGCAACACATGGAAAAACTCTTATTTCTAAACAACAATTCATTAAATATCTGTGGAAACTTCACATGACATTATATTGACATCTCAGGAGTAGCAATTGCAAAATATAAAACATGTTCACAGAATTTCAGTCATCAGACTTGGATACAGAATTCCTCTGAGCAGAGAAAATAGAAACATATCAGCATTTTTCTCACCCAATAAATTTTTATCTTGAACTCTGGGTTTTCAGTGAAAAGTTCTCTACAGTCTCTAACAGAGCTGTTTTTGTACCTGTCCCTGTAAGCTAACAGCAATAAAGCCAACATTATATAATATGTCAGAATGTAGCAACATTTAACTGAAGAAACAAACTAAATAGGTGACTCATCAAACAAGAATGTCAATCATCAATGCTAGGAGGAGAAATACATTATAACAGCTGTCTTCATTTTTATTACCATATTTTCTAGCAGTTAATTATAAAATTGTGTGTCTGCAAAAACATACACACAATTTGAAACAAGTCTTTCATTTGAGTTCCAAAACAGCATTTAAAACGTCTACAAAGCAACGTCAAAGCACATCATGGCTATTACTCACTGAGGTATATATTATAGAGCTCATTGTTGGCGCCTGCATCATCTGCTTGTACACCTTTACCGTTGGACATCATTGCGCTCATAAGCATAGGGGGCACACCTAACATAACCCATGGTAGAATAAAATAAAAGCTTTAATCACAGGCTACGAATGAAATTCCCAAAAGATTACCAATAAACAGTTGAAAAAAAATAAAAAAGATACAAGTAATGAACAATGATTCGGTTTTACTTATAACTAACCAAATACTGGGCTTTACCAGGAGGTCCAGGTCTGCCAGGACTACCCATTTCCCCATCTCTCCCTTGTTCACCCTAGAAATACAGACTATTGGTTTATTACCACCAAACTAACAAGATGAATAACAATAACCTGCTAACAGTGCAAGTGTTTACCTTAGCACCATCAGGTCCAGGTGGTCCCGTAGCACCCATAGCACCAGAAGAACCAGTTATTCCTTGTTTGCCATCAGCACCCAGTAGCCCGGGTGGTCCAGCAATAACAAGTGATCCGGGGAATCCCTGCGGTCCCTGGAAACCAGTGAGTCTTACAACAGCAGCAACATTCATATTATCATGACTTAGGAGTTGCCTTACCTTCTTACCAAGTAGGATAACTCTTAGAGCCATACTTCTGTTGATGGCCAATAACTAAGGACAAAGATTGATTCAACCTAATCCTTTCCTTTAGTTCCATTTCGGCAGCAACTCCCTTAGCTCCCTGGGGTTCCTGAGGACCAGTTGGCCCACGTGGACTCGCTGGTCCAGACAATCCAGTTGGTCCAAAAACACCCTGTGGCCCAGCTGGCCCCTATAGTAATGAATATATTTAGGAGACACACCTTAGCTGTGAGATATTATTGAATAATATTTTCTGTAATAATATTATATTATGTGACATATTATATTATGGTGTATTATACTGCACTGTTATGTAATAGATTACATGATGTGATGTCACTGAAGCAACTCTAGTATTAACATAAATAAACTAAAACAAATAAACAACTACAGGATTGACTAGTGGAAAACCAGAGAACTGAAATAAATAGAAAACTGAATAAAGAATGTTCTTACCTTATCACCCTTGTCTCCTTGAGCACCTTCAGGTCCCTGGTTACCGGGGATTCCCACTGGATCCATGGAGCCAGGAGATCTTCGAACGCCCTGCTCCCCATGTTTACCATCAGCACCCAGTACTCCAGGTAAACCGTTTCTGATAAAATTGATAACAAATTATAAAAAACCAAATCAGGGAAAAAGTTCCAAGAAGCTGAATAAGGCGAAGTGAAACACAAAAAATACCTTCCATCAGATCCGGGTTCTCCAGTGACCCCCCTTGAGGCGGTTGGACTAGGCATACCAGTTCGTGCAGTTTCTCCTGTCTTTCCATTTCTGCCATCCAGACCAGATTCTCCAGCTTGTTCGACAGGTCCTATGAACCAAGCAGCATTAGTATGCATTACAAGTGGTCATTTAATAAATCTGGAACACCACATTTCTCAACATTTCTGGTATATTTCTTTGTTTTCTTGTTTTTACTCAGACAATGCATCATGTGGTAAACAGTATGGTAAAAATAATCCATGAAAACCAGTCAGAGCAACTATCATACACAGTAATCCTGTCAGTTGGAGTAACAAGCACTGCTGGAATTCAATATTATGATTACTTAGCTTACTCCCTGCCTTAGTGCAGACTAGCTGTGAGGGAAACCCCAGCATATTATAGAATACCTAAAAAGAACAGAAATACACAAGCAAGGGTGAGTAACTCCTCATTTTTACCAGCAGGACCTTGATCTCCTTGTTTACCCTGATATCCGATCTCAACAGGTCCAGGTACTCCGTCTCTACCTGTAAGCACCCATTGATAGCATCACAACAGGTGCAACTAGTTTTCAACTTGATTTCTATGTTGCTATAACAAACAGTGTGACTGGTCACTATAGAATAGCCTACTAGAAATCTGCTCGCTAAATAAAAGTCAAATTATAGGAGAGAATAGAGACGTCATGATGCAAGGTAATTGTAAGTTCGTAGTAGGTTTAGTCCATCTAGACCACTGGTTAGTCTAGTCTGTCTACAGCCCTGTGTAGTTTAGTCTGTTTACAGCCCTGTGTATTTTATTCTGTCTACACGCCTGTCTAGTTTAGTTTGTCTACACCCCTGTGTAGTTTAGTCTGCCTACACCCCTGTCTAGTTTAGTTTGTCTACACCCCTGTGTAGACCATAATCAAATAATCCAAAGCTCTCTGAAAAAACCAAAATGCTCCAAGACAGAGTTTTTTCCTTTTTCCACGTAACAAACATAAAATAACGAAAACGAAAAAGATCCCAACATAACTTGACAGATTGAACTCAATTGAGCATAAACATCACCTGGTTCTCCAAAAAGTCCGGTATCTCCTGACAAACAAGGTGGTCTCCTTTCTCCTGCATCTCCAGGATTGCCGGATATACCAGGCAGGCCATCAACATCGGGTGAACCCTTCCTCTCCATGGTAAGATCCCAGGTGTCTTTTGGGACCCATTATCCCTTTCTGTTCACTGCAAAACAAGATTAACACATAATACAAGTAGGCATGGCCCTGCAAAACAGAACAGAGTAGCCAATCACATCACTACTTTGATATTGTCAGGCCAATCACATCGCTGCACTGGAATTGTTAAGCCAATATTCTCAATACAATATTCAGGCAATAGTAAACTGTACAATGCGAAACAACAGTTTATTTTATACTTATTACCAAATTAAAGTTTACTTCTAGTAAAAACATGGTGGAGAATACATCTAGACCTTGAACAATAAAAGTATGAGCTCCATAATAAACCAGGGTTGTTGGGGTCAATTACATGTGAATGTAATTAATTACAATTACATGATAATTTGTCAATTACAATTATAATTATAATTACAGTTGAAATAAATGTAATTAATTACAGTACAAAACTACATTGTAAAGCAATTAATTACAATTACATGGCAATGCAAATAATTACAATTACAATTATTTTTGTTCTCACAAAGGACAAATGGAAGTTATGCAATTTCACCTCTAGGGTCCACCTAGCAGGGGCAATTTTGACAGTGGTGAACATGCTTTGTTCTCAAAAGTGATACTATACTACATTGACTTAATCTGTACTTGTTATTTAACAGTAGTCATGCTAAAAAAGAATAAATTTTTTAAGATTTAAAAGTTTAAAGTAAATGAGATGCAACTGTAAAGTAATTGCAAAAATCAATTACATTAGATATGTAATTAATTTCAATTACATATGAGTCATTACTCAAGTCACTAGCAGGATATATAGACACCACTTTGGTTGTGGCTACAAGAGATGTAGAATAACTTGTCCAGCAACTAACAGTGCAAGTTATTATGACTAGCAAACTTTTACTGTAATTATACTAACAGAGTAATTATACTAACAGAGTAACTATACTAACAGAGTAACTATACTAACAGCTGACTTTCTGAAATTGAAATTTGACTCGCATAATAGCTATTTGATGCCGTTTGTAAACGTACTGAATTAGTGAAGCGGAAAGCATAAAAGTTATTATTGAGAAAGTGTAGGCTATATAATTATAACCGTATAAGTACGTTGTCTAATCGCCAAAGTAATAACTAAATAACGATGTTTACAAAGAGTTATTACTCCTATTCTGAAATTGGCCAATTAAGTTACCACAGTACAAAAATTTTTATGAGTGGCTTTTACAATGCAATGCAACTCGGGGAAATTTCAACCCGGCCAAAATGAAATTTTGAGCGAAAATCGTGAAGGTATAAACACAACTTTACAGAGTAACTATACTAACAGAGTAACTATACTAACAGAATAACTGTACTAACAGAGTAACTATACTAACAGAGTAACTATACTAACAGAGTAACTGTACTAACAGAGTAACTATACTAACAGAGTAATTATACTAACAGAGTAACTATACTAACAGAGTAACTGTACTAACAGAGTAACTATACTAACAGAGTAACTATACTAACAGAGTAATTATACTAACAGAGTAACTATACTAACAGAGTAACTGTACTAACAGAGTAACTATACTAACAGAGTAACTATACTAACAGAGTAACTATACTAACAGAGTAACTATACTAACAGAGTAACTATACTAACAGAGTAACTATACTAACAGAGTAACTGTACTAACAGAGTAACTATACTAACAGAGTAACTGTACTAACAGAGTAACTGTACTAACAGAGTAACTGTACTAACAGAGTAACTATACTCACAGAGTAACTATACTAACAGAGTAACTATACTAACAGAGTAATTATACTAACAGAGTAACTGTACTAACAGAGTAACTTACCATCATTCTGTAGGTCCAGCCGATCATCAAACAGTCTGTCCTGCTCAGCATCAGAAAGATCTGGATTGTTGAGAGGATAAAGCTGATAGCATATGTTGGATATGCATTCAGTAAACTCAGATCCACATTGTTCATTTTCAGTACAGTCTATTATTAGAAACAAAACTCTATAAATAGCGAACTAGTCACTAAATAACCTCACATATCTCACATACACAACATATCTCTATTTTTGATAATTGACTCACAGTATAAGTGATATCAGTTAGTCATGACTCACAGTATAAGTGATTTCAGTTAGTCATGACTCACAGCATAAGTTACAGCAGCTACTTGGACTCGCAGTATAAATTATAGTAGGTAGTCACAACTCATAGTATGAAAGTCATCAATAACTCGCAGTGTAGGTCATAGCGACTACTCACCTGACAGCCTTCTTTACAGACACCATGGTGACAGATTTGTCCATCACTAGGACAGGCTGTGTTGTCAGTACACGGATAGAAGCACCTGCAAAAAATGCTGATAATCACACCAAGTGTGATGCCTCGTTTCTACTGAAAAATCGCAAACCAAAATATGTGGAAAATAAAGCAAATTCAGCTTTAAGGTTACACTCTGTTATGTAAATACATAACAAAAATCATTCAAAAATCCTGGCCAGCACAGATATAAGTACAACAGAAAGCAACACTTTTAAACTCCAATAGAGTTTAGAACAAAGATTTCGCATTCAAACCTGAAGAACATTCTACTAGTTCTGAGTGATAAAGATCCCAGACAACTGTTCTGTCATCTGGTGAGGCCTGCTGATAACATCTTTTCTCCAAACAGATCTGCAGCTTCCCACAGTCTCTGTCAAAGTCACATACCCCAACACAGGCACCACACTCGCAGGTGAAGCCACACGCACAGTTCTCAGGGTCTGAAGAGTTCAGCATAAACTATAAACTATAGGGATGTTTAGTCAGTGCAGTTGCGTCAGAGTTGAGATGTGATGGAGAATAGTTGTTGAATACTAGCAGTATAAACTAGTAATATAACTTGCTAACATAAACTGGTAATATAACTTGGTAATATAAACTGGTAATATAACTTGGTAATATAAACTAGTAATTTAACTTGGTAACATTAACTAGTAATATAACTTGGTAACATAAACTGGTAATATAACTTGGTAACATTAACTAGTAATATAACTTGGTAACATTAACTAGTAATATAATTCGGTAATATAAACTAGTAATACAACTTGGTAATATAAACTAGTAATTTAACTTGGTAACATTAACTAGTAATATAACTTGGTAACATAAACTGGTAATACAACTTGGTAATATAACTTGGTAATATAAACTAGTAATTTAATTTGGTAACATAAACTAGTGATATAACTTGGTAATATAAACTAGTAATATAACTTGGTAATATAAACTAGTAATTTAATTAAATTAATAAGTAAATAAATAAATAAATAGTGTTACTAGACAAAGACAGACAAGATTTAGTCAAATAAATAAATTAATAAGTAAATAAATAAATAGTGTTACTAGACTAAGACAGACAGAGTTAGACAATGAATTAGTAAACTGTCAAGTTGGTTAATATGATTACAATAATATAGCCTACCCAGTGAGCCCACTCCCTCAACACCTCCAACTACTCACAGTCAGAAACAACCGCAGGGATCAAAAATTCACAGACGGGGAAAAAGATCTCTGTAACCCAGTACAATCTCTAGACCACAAAAATCTCAAACCAGCAGGCTGTGAATTCTGTGATTATGCTTTTTTTTGGCTCCACTCTTTTAGCACTACCGATGGTAGCACAAGTCAAAGGAGGTGTAACTGTATGGAACTTCTCTATTATCCAATATTTTATTCTAGTTACAGTTAGTCGTAGTCATATTGGTCAAGTTTCACAACTTAAAGATAGACCAAAAAAATTGAAAGCATATATGTCTATTAGTGTGCAACTTGAAATGTAACTTAGAAAAGAGAGAAACAGTTAATTTTAACGCATGGTCTTCAATTAGCAATGCAAAATAAAATCAAATACCAATACAGTTATAGTTATACTCATACCGTAATAGTTATAGTAATAACCATCTTCATAATCATAATCATAATGATCATCATCATGTAGCCTACTACTACTAGCACTACTGCTACTACTAGTGGTAGTATTACTATTAGTATTAGTATTACTCTAATACTATAACATTAACTATTAGTACTGTGATTATTAGTACTAGTAGTAGTACTACTAGTAGTAGTACTACTAGTAGTAGTACTAGCCTAAATTATCTAGCAATAATCTGGCAAAGACTATCACTATGACTACGAGTATCAGACTCAGTATGAGATTGAGTTGGAGATTGAGTATGAGTATGTTGATGTTATTTGACTAAGAGTAACTGTAAGAGTAAGACTAAGAGTAAGACGAAGTGCAAGTGTTACAATAAATAAATATTACTTATTCAGATTGAGATTATTCTATATAGTCAAAATTGAATTTCCTACATTAATTATTTCATAATATTGATTGAATTAAGAACATTTATAATTGTATCGCGATAGCCCTGATGGCTGATACAGACATAAAATGGAAGCAAATATTACTTCTCATCAGTTTGAAAGAAATCAACTAAAATTCGCCTGAAATCAATACGGCGACGCTTATCGTACTTCCAGCTTTGCGGTCAAGTTAAAAGTTGTAGTTTGCGGGTTTACATGAGTACTCTTAGCGAGTCAATATCGATCATTAATTTCTATCTAGCCTTGCTCAGTGTGGTATATTTAAGAGTGTTGCCATTAGCAAATCTTACGGAATCATATGGGCGCCATTATGCCGAGATTGGTACCGCGAGTCTATATAAGTTATAAAGGAAAAACTTTGCCACTTTTGTTATTTTATTTTTTTTTTATTTTATGTGTACATTTTTTTAAATTTTTTTTATTGGTAAAGTTTTTAAACACATTTTTAATGCACATAAAATTAAAAGAAAAATTAAAACTCAATCATGCACATGAATACAAAGCTATAAAGTTAAAGCTTCGCTGTGATTTTAATGTGAATATGAATTGAATAATGCTTGCAATAACCATCATACACAAAATACGTTACAGTTGCTATAAATGTAAGACTAGTTAATTGGATGCAAATAGGCACGGTAATACTACTTAATTTATGCTATTTTTGAATTTTGTAGTAAATATTTGGCATGTATATATATATATATATATATATATATATATATATATATATATATATATATATATATATATATATATATATATATATATAAAATAGAATTGAAATGACACAGTTAAAATTGATAAAACATTTTATTACTAATAGTTTCATGTATGTTAAAATATACACTCTTCAGATAAAATGTTTAAATCTACTAAAGAATATATTACATGGTACTATTTAGGTAGTAAAAAGCTGAAAAGCTGGCGGATTAATGATATTTTAAAAAAGGCTGGTAAGCATATTGTATGGATTATAGGATGCTCATGTAACGCTTTTAAAACATGCCCGACCGTGCAATAAAAACTCCCCCCTCTGCCACCTATTGTGGTGGCTCGTGGAGCTACCAGCAACACAATACGCAAGGTTGCGTATTGACCCGGAACAATGTATTAGCCAATTAGCTAAGCTGTTTGATAAGTAATAGTAGCCGCTTCGCGCTACTAGCTCAGTTGAGGATAGTGCTGTAAACTAAATAGACGTGCGTATCATTACTGTTGTACATTGGATTTTTATTATGTATTCTTGTATTAAATATAACGATATCTACTCGACTTAACTGGTGAAGTTTCTCTAGTGTTAAATAGACTCTCTTGGTGGCACATCAACCCTAAATCTGAAAACTATAACAGTGGTGGCAGCGGTGGGATAGTGTATATCAAAGATGGAGACTGAAAACGCTAGAATGCAACCACCCCCAGTAGAAGGTGAGCGTAGAAATGCTGTTAATCCTGTGAATCATGAAGGAGAAGAAGCTTATAGACATTACTTGAAAGCTCCCACCTTTACTGGGTCGGAAGATGTCGAACAATTTATACAAGAATTTAGAGAGGTAATGGAAGTTGCTCAATGGCCGCATAGAGTGGCCCTTATTCAATTGCGGAGAGCGGTGACGGAGCAAGCCAAGCCGTACGGAGTGGGAACGGACGTAGACGGCATACTGGCTGCGCTGCGGGCCCGTTTTGGCACCTCCGTCATAGACGCTAGGACCAAGCTGGAGAGATTGTGCCGCACCCCGCGGACCTCGCTGCAAGAACATGCCGCGACGGTGAAGAAGCTGGCGCAGATTGCATATAGCGATCTGCCAGCACAACACCAAGAGCGTTACACCTATGACGCCTTTGTCCAGTCCCTAAACGACCTGGGCCTAGACCATCACCTACGAGCTAAAGGGATAACCAGAATAGAGGATGCCCTGAAGGCTGGAGAAGCTTACCTGTTGGCTACCCAAATGCATCGAGCACAGCGGAACCCACCAGTAGTTGGAGTCAGCGCTGCTCGGGCTACGACAGGCTCCGAAGCCCTCCCGCTGGAAGCCGAAGTGGACCGTATGGTAGAGATGCTGGGACAATTGGTAACCATTCTGGCCGGTGCTGGCCCCGGTCAGGCCTTGCGGATGCCCCCAACACCTGTGGGGCAAGGCTGGAGTAGCGCTGATCAGGACCAGAGACAGAAAGGACGACCCCAATACCAGGGGGCGTTAAACTGTCACGGCCCGCGGACACTCTTCCTCCCCGCGGGCCGCAACTAAAGGAGTATGGTGGAACACGCCGTCGTCTGTCCGTACGGACACGGCGGAACATTCTACCCGAGTGGCAGGTACCACGCAGGACTAGTAGGCCCGCACAACGGCCCAGTACCTTTTCCCTGCCACTCGCTAACCGGTTTCACCGGTTACCTCGGGAGGAGGAGCCCGCCACTGAAATGGAGCCAGAAGGCCCAGTGGAGAGGCCCAAACCCCGCCGGCACCAACCTCGCCGCCGGAAGCCCCGTAAACCACGGGTGAAACCCCCGCCGTCCTGTCAAACCAGGACAGCACATGCGGGGGGGGGGTGAAAGTACAACCACATGGAGAGAGCTATTTCCTACCCGGAAAGGTGGCCGGCAACGCCGTCACTTTCCTGCTCGACTCCGGTTGTACTACCAACCTTCTCAGCCGTAGAGTCTTTGAGGCACTGCCCCGCCGGGACAGGGATAGAGTACGACCGTATACTGGAGAACATGGCACCCTGGCAGACGGGTCATGTATCCCCTTTTATGGTATTATCGAGCTCCCTGGGCGTGTCCGAGATCAGGCTGTACAGGAGACCTTTATCATAGGTCAACTGGAGGAAGATGCTATCCTCGGCATGCCCTTCTTGAAGCAACACCAGTGCCGAATAGATTTTAGTAAGTCGGTGGTGCTGATGGGCGGGCGAGAACTCGCCTGTGTGGATAAGTTTGGGCGTCCTCTGGTGGGCGGTGTTCAGGTAGTTCGGAACTGCACTGTACCCGGACGCTTCAGAGCTACTATCCACTGCCGAGTGAACAGCAACCGGATAGCCAGGCTCGGGGTCGTTGAAAGCGCGCACGAAAAGATCCAACTCGCCAGTAGTTTAAACCGACTAACTGAGCGAGGGGAGGTCTTAGTGCAGTGCGTCAACCCCTTTACCGAGCCCATTGAGCTCCCAGCTGGGTCAATGCTGGGCCGGTTCCATTCCGTCCAGGAAGAGAACGTGGGCCCGTCGCTGGGTGACGCGACGGAGGCACCCCCTCGACACCCTATTCAGGGGCGAGCGGCAGTCCCGACACATCTCCGGGAGTTATACGAAACAGCCAGTGGCGGCTGCGCGAGTAACAGAGAACGCCAAGCTATGGCCAAGTTACTACGCGACTACGGTGATGTGTTCAGCAGCGGGGAGAATGACGTGGGACTGACTGGAATTGTCAGACACGAAATACCGCTGACTGCAGGGACAGTCCCTGTCCGGCAGCCCACGCGCAGGCTGGGGCCGGAGAAAGAGAAGGAGGTTAGCCGACAAGTACGGGATCTTCTGGACCGGGGACTGATAGAGCCCGCCCATAGTGCGTGGAGCTCGCCAGTCGTACTGGTCCGGAAGAAAGACGGCAGTTGGCGGTTCTGTGTGGACTACCGCAAACTCAATAGCGTAACCATACAGGATGCCTACCCTCTACCTCGTATTGACGAGTCATTGGACGCCCTAGCCGGCAGCAAGTACTTCAGTACGTTAGACTTGCTAAGCGGCTATTGGCAGGTTCCTCTGAGTCCCGACGCCCAAGAGAAAACGGCGTTTATTACACGGGACGGTTTGTGGAAGTGGAAGGTGCTGCCCTTCGGGTTAACCTCCGCCCCAGCCACCTTCCAGAGGCTGATGGAACAAGTCCTTAGCGGACTCCATTGGAAGACACTGCTGGTCTACCTCGATGATGTCATCGTAATCTCTCCAGACTTCGAGACACATGTCAGTCGTCTGCAAGAGGTTTTCGAGAGACTCCGAGGTGCCGGTCTTAAGCTCAAACCTTCCAAGTGCGCTCTGTTGCAGCCGGAGGTCAAGTACCTGGGGCACGTTGTCGGTCGAAACGGCGTGGCAACGGATCCCGAAAAGGTACGGGCAGTAGAAGACTGGGTCACCCCTCAAGACTTGACCGGACTCCGGGCTTTCTTGGGGCTGGTAGGGTATTACAGGCAATACATACCAGACTTTGCGGGCATAGCCCAGCCGTTAAACCGGCTTACCGCAAAGGGAGTGACGTGGCAGTGCACTCCAGTCGAACAAGAAGCGTTCGACCGCCTCAAGGGCTGCCTCCTAACGGCGCCCATCTTGGCCTACCCAGACCCCACTCTGGAATACATCCTAGACACAGACGCCAGTGACCAGAATGTTGGCGCTGTGCTGTCGCAAGTGCAGGAAGGCCGAGAAGTAGTAGTAGCCTACTACAGCAAGTCTCTCTCTCCCGCTGAACGAAATCACTGCACTACCCGCAAGGAGCTGCTGGCAGTAATCAAGTCAGTGAAGCACTTCAGACCATACCTATATGGCAGGAAGTTCCGGCTGCGTACGGATCATGCCTCGCTGATCTGGTTGTGCAGGAGAGCAGAGCCCTCCAGTCAGGTCGCCCGGTGGCTCGAAATCCTAGCTGAATTCTCATACCGGATCGAACACCGACCGGGCAAGAGACACAGCAATGCGGATGGGTTGAGTCGCCGACCTGACGGAGGTTGCAAACAGTGTCTCAACATCGAGAGGAGGGATGGAGGTCCCCCACGATGCGAGTTGGAGACGCTGGCTCATCACGGAGCGCCGTTTGACTGGGATCAAGGTCAACTCAGGCAAAGAGTTGATGAGTCCCCGGAGGATGTACAAAACCTCCGCGCCAACCCTGTACTGGCCGGTAATGTTCGAGAGCTGAAGAAGCTCCAAGAAGAGCTGCCGGGAGTCGTGGCAGACATCTACCAGGCCAAAAGGGAAGGGCGACGACCCAGCGAGGAACGCATACGACAGGGATGCGCCGAGTTCCGGCTATACTGTCAGCGTTGGGACTCGCTGCGGATTGGGCAGGATGGGTTGCTAACCATCTCTCTAGCTGCCAGCGGCAGACACCCGGAAAGGAAGAGGGTAGTCTGCCCCACAGCCATCCGCCGTGAGTTGATTTGGGATACTCACAAGCAGGCCCACGCAGGGGTCAAGCGAGTGATATCCAAATTACGACTCCGGTGGTATTGGCCGCAGATGGAGCGTGACGTCCGGCTCAGAGTCAAACAGTGTGAGATCTGCCAGGCCAGTAAGCATAGCCGCCCCCCTGGTGAAGCAGGACGGCGGAGGCTATATGCTGGTAGGCCCTGGCAAGTAGTCGCTGTAGACCTGGTCGGACCCATGCCCCTGACCCTCAGAGGTAATAATTGGATCCTAGTACTAACCGACCACTTTACTAGGTGGGCGGATGCTCTGGCTATCCCAGATGCATCAGCCCCAACAGTGGCCAGGGCACTAGACCAACATGTATTCTGTTATTTTGGGCTTCCCGAACAGATACACTCTGATCAAGGCGCTCAATTTCAGTCTCAACTGATGAGCGACCTTTGCCACCTCTGGGGAGTAAATCAGAGCAGGACCACCCCTTACCACCCTCAAGGTAACGGGGTGGTGGAGCGCAACAACCGGATGCTAGGTGATGCGCTCCGG
This sequence comes from Bugula neritina, assembly GCA_964035545.1. Classification (NCBI taxonomy): domain Eukaryota; kingdom Metazoa; phylum Bryozoa; class Gymnolaemata; order Cheilostomatida; family Bugulidae; genus Bugula; species Bugula neritina. The sequence continues at coordinate 2,046,134 of OZ037772.1, read as the reverse complement.
AGTCTCCTCCTTGGACGAGGTCAAGAGGAATGGGATACGGTGTTGCCGCAAGTCATGCGTGCATATCGTAGCACCCCACACACCAGTACTGGTGAGACCCCAAACCTCTTGATGCTCGGGAGAGAGACTCGTGTCCCCGACCATCTCACCTATCACGTTCCAGAGCAAGACAACTCGGTTCACGAGTATGCCAGTGAACTAGTGGAACGGATGAAGGCCGCACACGATATACTGCGTCAACAGCAGTGGAAGGTGCGGCACGAAGATTCCGATGAACCCCCTCTCTATCAAAGGGGAGATAAGGTGTGGATGGTCAATTACCGTAGGCGCCGCGGACAGGCTGATAAGCTGAAGCCTAAGTTCGTAGGCCCCTACGTGGTCGTCGAGGCTATGCCCAATCATACGTACAAGATTGAGCGCTCAGGACAGGTGTCTATCCAGAATGAGTCTCGCTTGAAACCGTATTGGGCTAGCCCTGACAGAGTGGGAGAAGCCCCCCCCCCGTTGTTAGAGCCCAGGAGGCAGACAACGACGCGCGGGCGACGGCGGCATGGACCTGAATACGAAGTGGTCATACCGCGGGAGGAAAACTTGGTGAGAGAGGAGCGGCAGCTTTTGTCAACAGAAGCGTGTCCGCCACCGCCAAGTCTAATTCCATCACTTCCAGAAACCGAGCCGGTTCCGGAAGTGCAAACCCCCACGGAGGGAGGGGCTCCATCCAGAGAACAAGAAGAGGTGACCACTAACGGTGAAGTAGAGACGCCATTAGAGGCCCCTACTAACGAACCGGCAAGCGTGTCACCCCCCCTAGAAAGGGGACAGCGTACGAGGAAACCCCCACCGTATTTGAAAGACTTCATATGTGACTGCATTAGAAGCGGCGCATATGAAAGCCTAGGGGAAAACCGTACGATAAAATGTTGGAGTTGTGAACCCCACGCAAATATCAACTTTTGCGAGGGCGGAATAGTGGGAGGAATTAATACGCGTAAAGCAAATAGTTCCGACCTCGTGCCTCAGAAACGATGCTCAGCCTTTTCTTATGCTGACATCGCCAAAGGCAGACGTATCTCACAACCAGCTCCAACCTTACCAAGAACGTTGAGTATGGACATTAATACCGAGTTCCCAGGTAAGCCAGATACCGAGTTCCCAGGTAAGCCAGTATAAGTCTTGTATTCCTATTCATGGAAACGGGCTCGATGCCAGTAAATTCTGCAGATTGAATCAGAATTACTGGGAACCACGTTTCATGTGAATGACGATGAAGACACTGTAATGGCCGACGGTCTGTTAGACCTGGAGCTAGACACTGTTCTTGGTCAGTCCACACATGATTCATCAGTTCCTCGAGTGCATTCCAAAAGCTGTGACTCTCAGGCTAGCAACGGTCGACAGTCACTAGAATTATGTTGTAAAGATCCACCGCGATCTAACAATAATTCTACTTTTGTAGACACACTCGCACCCGTCTCTACGGACATGCCTTCTCTAGAGATGGCATGGGACCCAGAGCCGGCCCCAGCAACTCCTACCACCAGGCAACTACCACCCCAGTTGGAAGCAACCTCCAACTGGATTACCCCTGCCACAGAGAGAGAAATCAGGACCCATCAAGGAGGTGAGAGTAATCGTGAATGCAACCTCTGCCAGCAGCGATTCACAACCCACCGCAGACTAAAGGTGCACTTGCCGCAGCACTACATCACCACTTTCTGCCCTTGCGGAGAATATAGCTATAATCGTGATTACCTACTGCGGCACCAACGTACTATGCAGTGCTATCAAGGACATGTCTATGAAGTAGACGAATCATCATATCCTGCCTTTCTCAACGCCATCAAACCACTCATCACTGACTCAGCTCGGCTATCTCGCCTGGAGCAAGGCTTCCCTTCCCCGCGACCCATCATCTCTGGAGCCGCAGATAACCTACACAGTCTGCTAACTCTCCACCTCACAGTCCTGTACGCATGCCGCATACCTTTCCTCGTGTCGTACTACAGAGAGTAGACACAAATGCGTATACACTCCCTCCTCCTCTTCCATCCTCAGAGCGGAAACGACACAGGCAGCCAACTTCCTCTCGCTCATCCCCCTGGGCCCGTAACCTACGTGAGGTAGAAGCTAGGGCGCATGACTTGGAGCAAGAAGTGTACAGGCTGGCCCCACGGATACAGGCAGCCTCCAGTGAACTCAAATATTTACAGGAGTCTATTAAACGCATGAAGCGTGCGGCCCGCAGTTAACTCGAGTCTACCTACCACTCCCTACTACTCATTCCCCTACCTCTCTGTGGCATTCCCTACCGTAATGGTGGCACGTACTCTATATGTAGATAGGACCTTCTCTTGCTTATTACTTAGTGCACGATATATATACCTGTATATTTTTACCAGTTGTTGTTTTTTATATACTTTTATGCTGTTCTCTTACCCCCCAACGAAGTATACGTTTTTTATGTGAATCTTATTTTATCAGAAAGTGGGCTTTCTGCTGGAGGGGGCAGTGTGGTGGCTCGTGGAGCTACCAGCAACACAATACGCAAGGTTGCGTATTGACCCGGAACAATGTATTAGCCAATTAGCTAAGCTGTTTGATAAGTAATAGTAGCCGCTTCGCGCTACTAGCTCAGTTGAGGATAGTGCTGTAAACTAAATAGACGTGCGTATCATTACTGTTGTACATTGAATTTTTATTATGTATTCTTGTATTAAATATAACGATATCTACTCGACTTAACTGGTGAAGTTTCTCTAGTGTTAAATAGACTCTCTTGGTGGCACATCAACCCTAAATCTGAAAACTATAACACTATGTCTATGGGAGAAATATTTTATATTTTATAGTATACAAACCAACATACGCTTCACTAAACACCAGAAGTGATTTTATTTCTACATGTAGACATGGGAGGGCATTTGTTTTAGAAAGCGTTACATGAGCATCCTATAATCCATACAATATGCTTACCAGCCTTTTTTTAAATATCATTAATCCGCCAGCTTTTCAGCTTTTTACTACCTAAATAGTACCATGTAATATATTCTTTAGTAGATTTAAACATTTTATCTGAAGAGTGTATATTTTAACATACATGAAACTATTAGTAATAAAATGTTTTATCAATTTTAACTGTGTCATTTCAATTCTATTTTACGATATGCTCTGTTTTAAACATTGAGCTCTTTTAAGCAGCGCACTATATCTCACAGTCATATATATATATATATATATATATATATATATATATATATATATATATATATAATATTATTATATATATATAATATATAATATTATTATATGTATATATATATATTATATATAATATCATTATATATATAATGTATATAATTTAATATATAATATAATAATATATTATATATGATATTATTATATATATAATATAATATATAATATAATAATATATTATATATATTATATATGATATTATTATATATATAATATATATATAATATAATATATAATATATTAATGTATAATATATTATTATAATATATATATATATCATATATGATATAATACATAATATAATGATATATTATATATGATATTATATATACAATATATATAAAATATAATATAATAATATATAATATATTATTAAAATATATATATATATTATTATAATATATATATATATATATATATATTATATATAATATTATTATACTTGTATAATATATATATATATAATATAATATAATATATAATAATATATAATATATTATTATAATATATATATATATATTATAAATAATATAATATAATAATATATTTTATATGATATTATATATATATAATATATATATAATATAATATATAATATAATAATATATAATATATTATTCTATAAATATATATATATATATATTATTATAATATATATATATTATATATAATATTATTATACTTGTATAATATATATATATAATAATATAATATAATATATAATAATATATAATATATTATTATAATATATATATATATTTTGTAAATAATATAATTTAATAATATATTTTATATGATATTATATATATATAATATATATATAATATAATATATAATATAATAATATATTATATTATTATATTATATAATATATTATTATAATATATATATATTATATATAATATTATTATACCTATATAATATATATATAATATAACAATATATAACATAAAAATATATAATATATTATTATAATATATATATATATGTATATATATATATATATATATATATATATATATATATATATATATATATATATATATATATATATATATATATATATAATACATGCCGAATATTTACTACAAATTTCAAAAATAGCATAAATTAAATAGTATTACCGTGCCTATTTGCATCCAATTTACTAGTCTTACATTTATAGCAACTGTAACATATTTTGTGTAAAATGGTTATTGCAAGCATTATTCAATTCATATTCACATTGTAATCACAGCGAAGCTTAAACTTTATAGCTTTGTATATACGTGCATGATTAAGTTTTAACTTTTTTTAAAATTTTATATGTATTGAAAATATGTTTAAAAACTTTACCAATAAACAAAACTAAAAAAATGGACACATAATATAAAAAAAAAAATAAAATCACAAAAGTGGCAAAACTTTTCTTTTATAACTTATATAAACTTGCGGTACCATTAGCGACATAATGATTTTTCATGGTTTAAAGTCAACACTCTTAATATACCACACTGGCCTTGCTTCTCAAAAACGGATTTTAAAGTCATAAAAACCATACAATTGGATATTGCTTAAGTACAATGAGAGGCGTAAGCGCACCGTCTAGATAATCTTGTCGCATTGTAAAATAAATTATGCTATATGCTTGATTAGGATTAGTGATGACTGAGCATGAGTTGCTTTATACTTGTGACTTTTAAGTTGTAGTTTTTAACTCAATTTGACGAAACTTATTGTCCTTATTTTGCTTGAAAAGGATGCTACGCTTTAAAGATTTAATTCTCTTGCATAAGCAAGTTGTAAGTAATACTAATAGTAATACTAATACTCATACTGATACTAATGGTAAGAGGGTGCTATTTGATATTCGCATTCAAAATTCAATTCAATATGATATTGATAGTGCTATTGGCATTGTCATTTGACTTTGTGATTGTAATACTTATACTGATAGTGATTCAGTCATACCGATTGTGATTGCGATTGCCCCTGGCATTAGCCTGGCTCTTATCAGTCACACTCAGTCAGTCACTCACACTCACAGTTATACTTATTGTCGTTGGGATTGCCATACTCATTAAATCATACTCATAATCATTGTGATTCACAGTGAAAGCTTGCGTGAATGTGATAACATACTAGGCATTGTGATTAACTGATTAAATGATCATCTCTTACCTCGTTGGGTTGAACCTAGTCTTCGTTTTGAAAGTTGAAGCGTGAATAAAAGTTGTTATTTTTGTTTTTTTTTATTTTTGGAATTTAATTTCATAGACACTATAACTGACAGGCTTTAAGTTTAATTTTATGTCATAATGCTAATACTTGATAATAATATAAATATACTTATAGATAGTGTTACTGTTAGATTTCGTTGCTTTAAGCCTAAAGGCCAATGTGACACTAAGCATGGATCACTGAAAGTGAATGAGCAATGTGAAACTGTATGTCAATTTTCAAACTTATTAGAATTCTCTATGGCACAATTATACTGACAATTGCGATGAATCAATATGAGGTAATCAAGGCGACCAGATCATGTTCAATATTCACATTTGAATGATACACATTATAACTCACCAATTCAATCATAAAATAATTTATCAACATTTGCAAGTATTTCTCATTGTGGATGAATCAATACCATCTAAAAGCCCTACTATTGAAAATGAAATATCACTATTAACTTCATAATGTCAGTGTCAATATGAACAGTTATGAGCAACACTTTCAGTACGAGTTCAAGTACCATTCACGACTCTGCAGTTTATGAGAACAGTGTGAGAATGTGTGTGGTGATGATCAGCCACTGTGATGTGCGCTTCAGCTCACTTAAGCTGTGAATATGAATATGTGACTAGCACAAGGGGTGGGCTTATATCTAATTATTTTCAAGCTTGGTGTAGGCCATTAAATGTTTTCATTTAAACATTAGCTAGTTGTCTCCAAATCTATTATAAAACTGCAACTGGAGTATATTTAAATACTTTTTTTCAATTTACAAAAATACATAGCTACTGCGCCCCATAATATAAGTATTATACAGAGAGTTCGAGACGAAGGGGTTAAAGAAGTTGAGTCCACCCTGTTAACAATTCATGGGCACACTATATAAATACTCAGAACTTTATAGCTGGCCACCAGTTAGATAGACTTAGCTCCCTGTAATATGAGAGAGAACCATGAGACTAGCTGATTGTAGTTAGCCTAGTGTGTGCTGATTAAATGTGTTCTTCAATGTGGAAACATAAAATGTGTGATTCGCAGTCAGATAACTGTTTTAGCCTTGAGTTTATTTCCTGCTGGGTGTGTCCTATCATGCTGAATAGACTGAGGAACTCTGTTTAGTGAATATAGAGGGTAGTTCTAGATATGTGTGGGTGTATTTTGTAGACCGTGTTCCTCAATGCTCCTGAGAAGTTAAAACTGGTGAGAGCTTTGAGTAGCCCAGTCCTGACATCCACTAAGGAAAAGTGTGTTTGTATTCTTTAGATTACAACTTTATTATATAAACAGGGGAGAGTATCAGCTATGTTTGTAGCTAAGTAGAGATTTTGGTGCACATTAGAACACAAGTTTTCTTGTTCCTCGGCTAGTACAGCAGAGTAAATATAAGGATTGTATCATCTCCCTGTAACTTCTCAGTATATTGACTCAGTTACTAAAAGTTACATACTGGTAGGCTGCTGTCTGCCAACATTATTCATACACTATACCTCTAATCTGATACTTATTCAGGTGATAGCAAGTAACATTTGATTGTAATAGGATGTTAGTTGTTACCATGGTTACTAGTAGTCAACTAGTGATAATTATGAGTCAGTAGTCGACAACGTGGATTTCCTGTGAGCTGTTCTTATCGTAGAAATATTTACTGGTAAAAAGTTATCATTTATATACACGCTGTTCTCAGACTGTGTATTAATGGATATTGACAGAAATGTTACTAGTTTTACATGTGGTTTATAGTAGTGGGGGCAGAGACTGTATTACTATTGACCAGTTAGTAACACCACAGTATACAATAAAGATATATCTGAATATGTGCCATTGTATCCGAGAGAGAAATTGTTTCTTTCTGTACAATACATAGTATAGTTGACTAGCTAGCTCACAGTAGACAAACCGTTATATCCATCAAATCTGTACATGTCTGAATTGATGTACTGTACATATCCCACAGAGTATCAGAACCTTTCTCTCTCTTCAAATGTGACCACCAAGGACTCACTCCCATATCTGATGATGCGTACACCATATACCGAGATAATCTCTCATCTATTGAACACAGGACCACCCAACAGCTTCTACCTTCTTCAGGTGAAAACAGAATCTTCCTTCATTCTAAATTATGGTGTCAACCCTTACTGTTGCTGCGTATATTTATATATACTCTGTGTACACTATAGCTGTGTATGTTTATATATACTCTGTATATAGCTGTGTATGTTTATATATACTCTGTATATAGCTGTGTATGTTTATATATACTCTGTGTATAGTTGTGTATGTTTATATATATACTTTGTGTATACTATAGCTGTATATTTATATACACTCTGTATATAGCTGTGTATGTTTATATATACTCTGTGTACACTATAGCTGTGTATATTTATATATACTCTGTATATAGCTGTGTATATTTATATATACTCTGTGTATAGCTGTGTATATTTATATATACTCTGTGTATAACTGTGTCTATTTATATATACTCTGTGTACACCAGGGTTTGGGTAATTGTAATTTGTAATTGTAATTGGTTGTAATTAATTACATTTTTTCAAGTAATTGAATGTAATTTGTAATTGATGTATAAACATGTAATTGTAATTGTAATTAATTACATTGCTAATGTAATTGAATTTTACAATTACTTTATAATTACATGTCAATTACTTCAAACTTTTAAATCTTGAAAAAATCATTCTTTTCCTACCATGCCTACTGTTAAATAACAAGTCCATGCCAACTCACCACATGGCCTGTGCTTTTGTGTCTCAGAGTTTGTTTATATTTACACCAAATAGGCCTACATATGTCCTGAGTACTCATCTTAAATATTTTTGACCTGACAGAAAACTTTTTGAGAAATGACTACATTTGTGGACAAAGGTTGGGAAAAACTTTAAGGAACATTTGTGATTTCTACTTTTAGAGCAATTTATAAACATCTATATCTCAAACATTTTTCTAGACTAAGTCTTAAAATTTGCTGTGCGATTTGATAACACCTATCAATTTGCACTAGTAGCAACACATACTACAGAATACTCTGTGTGCATATATGCTAAACCATTGAATATGGGCAAATTTTTGTAAATTTTGAATTTTTTTCAAATATTTCCTACATCAATTTTTAAGGCTCAGTCTAAAAAAAATAGTTTAGATGTA